>JBAMJV010002679.1:0-135441 GCA_037951105.1 Echinarachnius parma
GCCTCAGCATTTTAATTTGTTTACTCTTACATGACATCTTTTAACCCATTCAGGACTGGTCCCCAAAATACTCTGGCTTGGGTCTATGGAAAATGCACGTTATCTAGGAAAATTCTGCAAAAGTCAGTCCTGAATGAATTAACTTGTTGCTTACGGGAACCGGGTGGGTTATGTACAAAGTCTATGGGGATTACAGAAACTTGATAGGAACGGGTTCAGACATCGTTTTATCCATTTCTTTATAATGAGGATTCTGTTATTGTTCGTTTACTCTAATCCATAGGAAATTAAACAAGGGACCAACTGCCACAGGGGGCTGGACTTGTATTTTTGACTCATCTTGATCACCTGTTCTGAAAAAAATTACTGAATTTCCAGGGTCCACCTTTTGTTTTGAATGAATTGATTCTTAATAATCAATTTGATACACTTTGCCTTCGCAGAGATGTGTTTTTTTTTTTTGTTGATAAAAGAAGCAGTTATTTTCAATATATATTTTCGCATTTAATTTTAACAAGCATGGTTGTAAAATTATGATAAATCCGCTTAATAAATTTTGTTGCTGAAAGGTAGTACATTGAAGAGAGGATTTCTTCAATTTGTTTTGCGGTCGTTACCCGTTCGTAAAGTTGATCTTAAATTTCATGTGGACGTCATATTCATCCATATCCTTACCTTTTCAAACGATTTGTTAATTGCGGATACTCCCTTTAAACATGGAGCCTAACATGATCAACCTGTATAAAGTCACTTGGCTTGTAAATGTTCCAAGAACTGTATACAAATTAGCCCCTGGCTTCTAATTGTAGGACTGAACAATTGGATCGCAGCAGGGAACATGTGTATTTTAATTAATAGAGAACATGTGTTCCTACAGATGTGGTCTGTGGGAAAAACATTTTTAGGCCTATATCGATTGAGAAAGAGAGGGGAGCTCAGTCACTTCTTGTGCTTTGTAGATAATCACGTTTTGTGTTGAGAGTGCCCCGTAGAAACCCATGTTAGCTCTCTTTTATTTGGGATGAATATTCCCCAAATTTGAAATAATCATTATCTGAAAGTTTTGTATCACAAAGAAGGCACCAGGCTGCAAGATCGTGTGCAAAACTCAATTTTGCTAAAAATTTGACTTAATGCCCTTCTCACTTTCACCCGACAATATTAAGCACTTAGAAGATTTGTAAAAGAACTAATAGTAACAAATTGAAATACTGTTCAATTTTTTGAGTGAAATATCAATAGTTATGAAGTGTTTCTTTGTTTAAAGTTCTGCTATTAAATACGAAAGTGTAGAGATAGATCAACATTTCTGTGATTTATTTAAAAGCATTACATGTAATTCTCCTGAAGTCAGTTCTTATCTATTTTATCTTTAAATTTTCATTAAAGCTCTCATATTTTATTTATCTTAAAGTTGTTATATTTCGGGAATGTGATCATTATCTTTGTATTGCAGCCTCTATATATATTTCCTAAAAGATGATGACTTGACTTTGAACCGTTTCCAGTGGGATCCATTCATTACCTGTCTTCTTCCTCTCAGGTGGAATACATCCATCCTTTTTGTCTGGCCTTGAGACAGTTCTGGTTATCCTTGATCTATGCATGAAGCCACAGTGATTTAACCCGTTCACTACAATATTCTGACAATCCCATAGACTTTGTACACAACCCACCTAGGTTCCCGACCAGGTTCCCGTATAGTGAATGGGTTATTCATTACACATGCTTTTCTTATCAGCCAAATTTTAATTTGTTGCATGAGCACTGAAAAGGGTTCCTGGGAAGAACCATTATAGGGCTCAACTGGATCTCAATGGGCAGAGTGCTCACCCGTATTTTACATTTTGATATGTTATCAATCTTATAGTTCTTGTTTATATATTTTTGGAGTGCGAGCATTATCTTTTCATAGCAGTCAATTAAGGTATTTCCTAAAAAGAAGAGCAGACTATTTCCAGTGGGATCCAGGTATTGCCTATCATCTTCCTCTCAGGTGGAATACATCCATCCTTTTTGTCTGTCCTTGAGACAGTATTCTTGGTTATCCTTGATCTATGCATAGAGCCACAGTTATTTAATCATTACATGTATGTCTGGGCACCTACAATCCTTTCATATCAAGACAAATTTGAATTTGTTGCATGAGCATTGAAAAGTGTTCCTGGGAAGAACCATTACAGGGCTCAACTGGATCTCAATGGTCACGAGTGCTAACCCGTTATTTTACATTTTTATATTTGATCAATCTTATAGTTCTTGCATTTTTCTGGAGTGTGAGCATTATCTTTTCATAGCAGCCAATTAAAGGGATCTAGTAACTTTGTTGACATGTGCAAAAAGTGATGAATGGTTGATGCAATGTACATTGTTGTTATCTCATATGTCCACAGGGTATTGTGTGAAAATTTCAAGTCAAATGGACATTGTATGGCCAAGTAATGAGCGAAAATGCAAAGTGATATTTAGTAACTCACTGCACTCACTTTGTACAAAGAAGAAAAACTCGCCCAGAGTTTTTCTTATCTGAATACATATCATATCTTTGTAACGAAAGGGAAATTTTAAAAACCGAAACCTGTCCAGTGATTTTATTGTTAATACGAATACAACAAGGTATAAGGGAACCGCTAGAATTAGAATTTTATTTTGAGGATTTGGACAATGTTACTAAGTCCCTTTAAGGTATTACCTGAAAGATGAGCAGACCATTTCCAGTGGGATCCAGGTATTGCCTATCATCTTCCTCTCCGGTGGAATACATTCATCCTTTTTGTCTGTCATTGAGACAGTATTCTTGGTTATCCTTGATCTAAACATGAAGCCACAGTTATTTAATCGTTACATGTGTGCTGCCAATTTGTAGAATTTGCACCCACCAAATTTAGTGTGAAATGCATGAAAATTGATGAGATTGAGTTATCAAGTCTCACTGTATTACAAAGAAGCAATTTGTCGTTGTATTTTGTTAAATATATGCAAGCAAACTCTAAAGTAGACTTGATCTTCATGATGATTATATTTCACCCAATGGTGATTGTCCATATTCAATATTCCACTGCAAGACATTATGTATCCTGCCACTTCGTCTGCATCCATTTGGTCTGTGCGCCCATATCTTCTAACAAAATCATAACTCAGAGGCTTGAGTTAAGTGCTTTGGTTTTGGATTGGGGATAGGGTAAGGTTTAGGGATGGGGTCAACTTAGTCATTTTTTTTAGATGGAAGTTTCAGTTATCACATAGTAGACTGAATAAGTTGTAGACCAAATGGGTGAAGACCAGTGCCCATATTCATATAAGACATGCTTGCTTAGTTTCATGCTAGGTCTTATTTTGGATGACGTGGCTAAGAATTAAACACAGTCATGATCTTTTTAGTTGCTAACTAGGGTTAAATTTAGTGGGTATGTAAGGCTTTCACAGCTGACCCTAGTTGCTCACTAAACTGTATCATTTGATAAACAATTAGCATGGAACTAAAGCAAGCAAGGTTTTATGAATATGGGGCCCTGACCATGAAACTTCCATACTAGGTCAACTCTGAAACTAATGTAGAAAGTTAGACTAGAAAGGTTGATCACTCATCGATGGAAAGGCAGTGACTGGCTGCAAGGCTTAGGCAGATTGGCGGGAGGGTGACAGAGGGGATCAGGGAGGTCCCTGTCTAATCACCGATATTAAAATATGCTTTCATTCTGACTAACCCCTTCATGACCCCCCCCCCCCCCCCCAACCCATAGATGGGATGATGGAGGTCTCTGTTTAATCTTTAATCGTCGAGATTAAAATATGCTTTCACTCTGACGTGGCCTTTGCTCCTTCATGACACCCCCCCCCCCCCCTCACCCACCACCACCCCAATGGTCATAGGGGATGATAGAGGTCTCTGTCTAATCACTGATATTAAAATATGCTTTCATCCTGATTAGGCCTTTGCCACTTTATGATCCCCCCACCCCCCATTTCACAGAGGGGATGAGGGAGGTCACTGTCTAATCACTAATATTAAAACAGGTTTTCCTCCTTACGAGGCCAAGCATTCCGGCAGTAGGAAGCTAGGTGGAGGGGGTTAGGGGGCTAATGTCCACCCTATAGAGTTTGTACCCCTAAACGACCCGCTCTTAGCCCCCCCCCCCCCCCCCCCCCCAACCCCCAATCCAAAGGGGATCAGGACAACCCTATCTATTCATCAATAATAAAAACATGTTTTTTCTCCTGACTTGGCCAGGCATGGGTTAGATTTCTTGCCCCTTCATTAGCCCCCCCCCCCCCCCCCCCAATAGAGGGGATTTGGGTGGACCCTCAAAATGTATCAAAGAAAAGCACCAATTCAATTTCTTTTTAGCTCAGCCTACCCCTCTTTAAAAACCTTCCCTACCTTTGGCCCTCCCATGTCTCACCCCTGGATACATCACTATCCTTGGGTATTTTTCCCCTAATTATTTCCATAATATTGAGCTGCATTAAACCATTGGATTAAAGTTTAAACCCTAGGAGCTCTACCATGTGCACCTTGGCATTTCAATTAAAACTCATCAATATGGTAAAATCCCAATTTGTCAATATGAATCCTTTACGTTCTTATAAATAGTATTTGAATTTGAAACACTAACCATGTTCTAATCCCCCCTCTCTCTCTTTCACAGATTAACCCAAAGACATCCAAGGAACAAGTCAGGAAAAACGATGCTTCCTTCTCAGGTGTGAAACATTCCATGGCCTCACTGTCAAAAGATGCTTCAAAATCTACCGCTAAGAAACAAGTAAGTTTCAGTAGTCTTCCTTTTTTTAAATTGTATTTTTAATCATTTATAATCGTATTTCTAGAGCTTAAAAAATAGAGTGCTGCAAACAGAGTAACCTTTGTTGGTGTTCATTTATTATGAAGGAATAAATACTTACTCTTGCTTTTCTTTGATCAAAATTAACTCAGTTCGATTTGGACTAGAGTTCTTGTGAAATTTGTATATATATGTATGCATCTCACCTGATTGTTGAATTCATTTCTCTGTAATGTTTCAGGGGATTAATCTTAATCCTATATATCAGTGAATTTCATACATGCAATGATACAAACTAAAACAACTTTGTAATTAGAGGGTTGGATGTCAATCGCTTCTCAAGGATTAAATGCATATCAATCTTGATAAAACAAAGGGCTTGATTTGAAGACTGGTATGTCTTTTCACAAAGGGTTTACTTTCAATTGTAGATAATATTCTAGGAAATCCCCCTTGTCATCAGTGGTCATTTGTGCATTGGGTTAGGGTCAGTTGCTGATGAGTTTTGCCAACAAGTTTAGGCTTTCATGGTCAGTTTCCACTGGTCAAATCTCTTTGAAAGCATAATTATTCAGGGATTAATCATGTGTCGTGAAATCATAAAGCTAGAGTCAACTTGAATCTAGTTTGTCTTTTCACAAAGGATTAATTTTCAATTGTAAATGCTATTTCAGGGAATCCCCCAAACCCCAACGGTCATTAGTGTGTTGGGCCAGTTGCTAATGAGATTTGCCAACAAGCTTGGGCTTTCATGGTCACGTTTCACTGGTCAAATCTCTATGATGGTATTCTTAAGATAAATTTTGTATCCTTAAAGGGACTTAGTAACATTGTCCACATCCTCAAAATAAAATTTTAATTCTAGCGGTTCCCTCATACCTTGTTGTATTCGTATTAACAATAAAATCATGGGACAGGTTTCGGTTTTTCAAATTTCCATTTCGTTACAAAGATATGTACGATCGAAGTATTCAGATAAGAAAAGCTCCGGGGTAGTTTTTCATCCATGTACAAAGTGAGTGCAGTGAGTTAATGAATATCACTTTGCATTTTCGCTCATTACTTGGCCATGCAATATCCATTTGACTTGAAATTTTCACACAATACCTTGTGGACATATGAGATAACAACAATATACATTGCATCATCCATTCATCACTTTTTGCACATGTCAACAAAGTTACTAGATCCCTTTAAAAGAATAGGGCTTGACCTGAAGCTGGTATGTCTTTTCACAAAGGATTAAGTTTCAATTGTAGATACTATTTCAGGGAATCCCCTAGACCCCAGCAGTCATTAGTGTGTTGGGTCAGTTGCTTATGAGATTTGCCAACAAGTTTAGACTTTCACGGTCAGTTTTCACTGGTCAAGTCTCTGTGATGGTATTCTAAGGATTAATGTTGTATCCTTAAAAGAATAGGGCTTGAACTGAAGCTGGTATGTCTTTTACCAAAGGATTAACCTCCAATTGTAGATACTATTTTGGGGAATCCCAAGACCCCAGAGGTCATTGGTGTGTTGGGCCAGTTGCTAATGGGATTTGCCAACAAGTTTAGTCTTTCATGGTCAAGTTTCCCACTGGTCAGATCTGTGGTCAGCTAATTTCCTCACGGACGGAAGAAGTCCTGATTGGTAACATTGTGAAATGGGGTTACGTTTTCTCTCAACGCCATCATTGCATCCGATAAGGATCGAAAGGGCCTTACCAAATAAAGACAACCACAGTTTTTAGAGGGGGTTACATATTCTCTCAAGTCTCAACGTCTTCATTACATCCGATAAGGATCAAAAGCGCCATACCAAATAGAGACTTCAGAGAATATCCACCCTCCCCCGTCTAGTCGCCTGCAGTAATTGGTGTGAGAGTGATATGAGCTGTCAAGATATGTATGCACTGATTCATTTTGTTCTCATAAACACTGTTCTACAGATGTGGATCCCTTTTTTTTGGGTGGGAGGGGGGGGGGGGGAGGGAGGATGTGGCTGACCGCTGAAGCCCCTACCTTCCCCCAAATCTTGTTTCCCATTCAGCCTATAGATCTGATCCCCATAAGGGGTCGCTGCAGCAGATTAACTCCCCCATTTCTCCTTTCTTCATGTCCTCCTGCACTTGTATGTCTGAAACACCCATTTGGAATACCCAACATTTAAAAAAGTTCCTACTGTACGATGGGGGGGGGGGGGGGTCATCCCTCCTATCCTCCCACTTCGCTCCTCATCACCCCCCCCCCCCCCCCCCCCCCCCAACTTCGCTCCCTCTCCAGCCTCTCATAAAGGGGATATGTAACCATCAGAAGAATGATTGAAATAAATAAGTAGAGTACATTGTATAGGGCAATTCCAAGGTAACAGCGTGACGGTAGGAGGGTGTTTCTCACGATGAAAGTCTAAATAATTCACAAAATAAAAATGTCCAGAACCAAATTTTGATATGCATCTGTTACCACTATCCTACTAATTATTTACAATAGGAAAGAAAATCAAAATTCCCACTAAATTATGAATTATGAATATCAATATCTGCGGTAACAGCGTGACGGCAAAAAGACATGGGTTTCTTACATGGTAAGAAACTCAGCAAACTCTGTGAACTACAGGAACATTTTGCAATTTTGTCACATTGATTCTTTGTACTAGACATCAAGCTAGAACATCCAAATAAAAATGTAGAAAAAATCCAATGTTCATAGTAAATATGATATCATAAACGTATCTGTGCACGGTAACAGCGTGACGGTAACAGCGTGACCTCTGAATTGTACATGTTATATATATGGGAGATATTGATGAGATGAATTTAGATTATATAATTTTGATGTCATCCAGAATCTATACAGAACTAGATGAATGGGTAATATAACCCAGATGCTCTGAAATGATGGTTCGCATGACACAAATTTGCAGCCTAGCGCCCTCTATTGATCAAAAATGTTTTTGGACAAAACTGAAATTCTTATCTTTTTCAGAATTTAGTTTGAGGAACCATCAAATATCAAACCCAAAATACAAACTTAATTGCAACAATGAAATATTAGACCTTTAACATCTGACCTTTGACCTTATTTCTCAAATTAGCATACAAATGTTTAATTTTATGTGGCACAGTGCATATCTACAAGTGATTTGTTTCATGTAACATGATTTCAATGTCAGTAAGTTTTTGTGTTTGAATTGGTAATTATCCCAGTGACCTTTGACCTGTGCTCCAAACATTTTCATAGAATTTTCTTTTACCTACAGTACTCTTTCTAACATTAATTCTGGCATTTTTTTGTGAGATAAAAAATAAACTACAATAATTTGACCTGTTGACCTTTGACCCCATGACCAAATTCTATAATCAGGTCATCTACTTCACTGAACGCATACCAGTATTAATTATCATGTCATCCTTCAAGGATTCTTGAAATATCTTGAGAATAATATATTTTTTGCATATTAATTAGCTGTGACCTTTGACCTTTGACCTCATGGCCCCAAAATGTATCAGATAATCCATACCTCTGAATACATGTCTTGTACAAAGTTTGAACAGAATCCATCCAACGATTCTTGAGATATTGCACAAAAAAAGTAGGTTGCGTCACGCTGTTACCCAAAAAGTAACAGCGTGACCAAATTGATATTGCTTAGATTAATTAGTGGTAAAAGATAATGCTGCTATTTAGCATCCATAATATAGCCCTATGGGTGAATGAAGAAGAAACAAAAAATAATTTCATTCCCATTCATATTTTTCCAGAAATATTAAAAATACCTGTTTTTAGGGTAACAGCGTGACATATAGATGACTATAAATGAAACAGTCACTGAAGCAGAACAAAGAGCGAAAATGCCGAAATAGATATTTATCTGATAAATTGAAGTAATGTTCTTACCAACACTGAAAGAAAATTTTATGAAAACCTATTTTTGCAGCTCTTTTAAGCTTAATATTTACAACTATATTTTGTGAAAATAATTGAAAATTAATTTATGCTAATTAATTCCTATGAAATAATAGTTTACGCCAACATTTTTTTTGAACAAAATGCATTTCTGAATAGTTTAATCTTTAAGCTTTAATTTGATACCAAATATGTTATGATTCAACGAATTTGAAAAATGGGTGCTTATGTCAATGTTTGCTTGGAATTGCCCTATATCATTTATTCAAGCCTTGAACAAATATGATGTCAATTGTTAGGATATACATTATAGGTATTACCTTGTCGGTTCAATATGAACTAAGTTAGTCTTTCAACATTAATTAAAGCCTTTAAAAAAACTTTTCTCGGGATTCAAAAATGGGATAAGAATCTTCTTGGTGCTACTATAAGTGTAAGTGTGAACAGAGCCTTATAATATTTCTCCTGCAATATTAAAATGTCAGAGTAATTGCATCGATGCAAGCCTGGGGTGCTTGAATTTTCACTTTTCAGATTTTATCAAACTGATTCGTCTCAGACACTGCATGATTTCTCAAGACACTTAAGAATTTTGCTTCTCACAGAGCCAAGATAAGAATCACTGCACACGAGTTTGATATTTTGAAGTGTTCGTCCCAACAATATTTGTAAGAAAAATGTGCTCCCCAGAGAGAAAATTGCGAGTTCGATATTTTTGAAGCGTTCACCCCCAACAATATTTGAACGAAAAATGTTTTCCCCCCGAGAATAAATTGCGGGAGGAGTTTGATATTTTGAAGCGTTCGTCCCAAACAATATTTCTAATAAAAATGTACGGTACTCCCCAAGGAGTTAATTTGCGGTTAATCTAGTAAGTTTGTTTGGGGAGTGTTTAGAGAACCTCTGTGCCCCCATTGCTTGGGGGCGAGTCTCGGTTTGTGGAACCACGGCACCAGTGGGGCCAGACTAGACCTAAGTAACTTGTCGTAAGCTGTGAACGAAGAGAGATTGAGAGAGGGGGCCGATGAATGAGAAGAAACTTTTCCGAAAATAAAAAATAATAGAATGACTATGCTGATAACGTAAAGAGATGACTGAATGGAATGAATCCAAACGATCCGCTTTCTTTAACCCTTCAGGACGGACTGATTTTACTACAACATGTATTCTCCATAGACCTAAGCCCGAATATTTTTGGGACCAGTCCTGAACGGGTTTATTGAAATATTTCAGAGAGTTGAATGCTATAGGCCTACTTTGATTGAAATCTTTGATTGAGATTACTAAACCATGGCACCACTGGAGTCAGACTTTCTCTGTGAATGAAGAGAGTTTGAGAAAGGGGGGTGATGAGTGAGGAGAAACTGTTCTGCAAAATGAAAATGAAAAGAAGACTAAGCTTAAGAGAAACTGATGACAAAGAGAGATGGATTAATGGAATAAATACAAATGATACGCCTTTTTCAATTGGAATATTTCGGAGAGTTGAATGATAATGGCCTACTTTGATTGAAATTAAGAGATTACTAATCCAGGACACCACTGGAGCCAGGTTTGATCTAACTAACTTGTAACTGTGAACGAAGAGAGATTAGAGAGGGGGCCGATGAGTAAGAAGAAACTCTTCTGAAAATAAAAATAATACGATGACTATGCTGATAACATTTCAAAGAGATGACTGAACAGAATGAATCCAAACGATACGCCTTCTTTGATTAAAATATTTTAGAGAGTTGAGAGCTATACACCGTGTCCCAGAAAAAACGAAACCGGGTTTCATGGCAGAAATTTTATGTTATAATGAATAATTTCCTTGATGATATATATATGGCTGAAAAGCTATGTGTCTCTTCTTTTATTTGATATACAACTTATGGCACATAATTCACGCATGACTGAATTAGAACGATAGAAAGTGGTGTTACCAAAATTCAATTTGCGCGCAGAAATTGCAAGTTTGGGTGAGGTTTTGGGGAGAGTTTTAAGAGTGGTAAACGTACTTCTTTTGGAAAAGGACAGACACCGCATGAAAATTCATAATTTTATCTTTTATATGACACCTCATGATCAAAAAATAAATTATATATGCCAGAGAACGAATACAATGAAAACATGCTTGATTCCAGCCCAAATGAGTAAGTTTCCTGGTCTAGCCTGTTTCCTGATCCCCATGTTTGTGTAAATTCACTCATGCATCAAAGTCCATTGTCAGCTGCTAGTCAGGAAAGCTGAGCGACTTCTTACTCAACTTTCACTCATTCGGGCAGAAATCAGGCATGTTTTCATTGTACTCGTTCTCTGGCATAAATCATTTATTTTTTTAGCATGAGGTGTCATGTAAAAGATAAAAATATGAACTTTTATGTGGTGTTTGTCCTTTTTAAAAATAAGTACGTTTACAACTCTTAAAACTCACCTAAACTTCAAATTTATGCGTGCAAATTGAATATTGGTAACACCACTTTCCATTGTTCTAATTCAGTCATGCTTGAAGTATGTGCCATAAGTTGCACATCAAATGAAAGAAGAGACACAGAGCTTTCCAGGCATATATATATCATCAATTAAATTATTCATTATGACAGAAAATTTCTGCCATGAAACCCGGTTTCTTTTTTTCTGGGACACGGTGTATAGGCCTACTTTTATTGAAATTAAGAGATTACTAAACCATGGCACAACTGGACCCAGACTTTCTCTGTAAATGAAGAGAGTTTGAGAGAGGCCCTGATGAATGAGGAGAAAACTATTCTGAAAATAAAAGGATAAGGACGACTAAGGACAAACTGACTGATGATGACATTTATAAAGAGATGACTGAACGGAATGAATACAAATTAAAAGAGCGGAATGAGAAGAAATTGCTGAAAATAAAACTAAAAGGATGAATATTAAACTAGGACAAACTGACTGATGATTTAACATAAAAAGATGAATTAATGGATTGAAATATTACAGAGAATTTAACCCTTTAGACCTACTTATATTAAAATGTTTAAAATAGTAGAATACTTCAAATGGGCCTATTGATTGTAATGTTTAAAGAAATTAATGCTGTATGCTTGCTTTGATTGATATACGTCAAAAGGTTTAATGCTTTGCAGACCTACCTTAATTGAAATAAAGATATTACTAAATTTAGAGATTGACAAATTTGTCCTTTTATAATACCTTTGACCCATTATCTTCAAACGTTTGAAGATAATGGGTCAAAGGTATTCGGATGGATTGAAACTAGGAGTGCTTTTACACGTCTCCATTTGCGTGATTGCAATCACGATTGGAGTTATTTTTCACTCCAATCACGGTATTTTTGACCGTGTAAACACAAACTAGAACCACAAATCGCGAAACTCGAATCGTGGTCCAGAGGTGTTTTCTAATCATGATTCACTGAAATCACAGTTCGAATCGGTAGTGTAAACGGCTTGACCTTCAAAACATGATTTGGGAGGCGGAGCTTACGTGACCTTACATGCACTTCCGCTGATAAACCGGGCACTCTTCGCTTCGAATGCAGTGTAGTACTAGTGTTCTTGTTTGATTGACAGGTACGTCTCCAGAAACACGATTGTAATCACAGTTTGCGCGAAGTCTTTTTCGTCGTGTAAAAGCAAGGCAACAGAATCACCGTGATTGTAAACATGATTCCAATCATGATTCCAATCACTCGTGTAAAAGGGCTCTAGTTTAGTGGGAGTGTCAGGATTAGTATTTTAAGTAGCAATTATGTTAATGTGCACATTGACAGGACAAAATTATTCACACAAATCTGTAGAAATATCAAGAAAATTAGTGAACAAGCAGTAGGGATTCTTATAAAAATTATAGGCCTTCTTCAATTACAATAGTTAAAAGGGGTGAATGAATCCATATAGGCCTACTTCAATTGAAAAGAGCCTCATTACTAAACTTACTGGTTGATGTATTCGGGAGGATGGAATCTAATTTGGGGGGAGTGTCAGGATTAGTACTTTAAGTAGCAATTATGTTAATGTGCACATTGGTAGGACAACATTAAAGTCTGTCAAACTACAAAGAAATGTGTGAACAAGCCAAAGTGATGTTAGTAAAAATTGATAGACCTTCTTTAATTGGAAATTGTAAGTAAGAGATGAATGAATACAATCTTGAGTTCAGACCTACTTCAGTTGAAATGAAGATATTACTAAACTTAGAGATTTACACACTTTATGACTTCACATTTGAACATAACTGGTTGATGTATTCGGGAGGATGGGATCTAATTTGGGGGGAGTGTCAGGATTAGTATTTTTAAGTAGCAATTATGTTAATATGCACATTGGTTGGACAAAATGATTCAGGAAATTCACCTGAAAAATGAAGACAAATTGTGAAGATGCAGAAGGGAAGGGATTTATAGCAATAGGATGTGAAAAGAAAATAATTGACGAATTTGAAGGGTTTATTTCCTCTCCAGCAAGCCCTTCTGAAGCCTTATTACAGTGGTTATGCATTTCAAATGATTTCTTAATGTGCACATTGGTAGGACAAAATGATGAAGGAAAAATCAATGAAAACGGAAGACAATTTAAGAACATGAAGATGGGATTTATAGCAATAGGATGTGAAATGAAAACAATGGAAGAATTTGAAGGGTTGATTTCCTGCCCAAACCCTTCTGGAGCCTTATTCTAGTACGTGGTTATGTATTTCAAATAAAACTTCATGTTGCATTGAATAAGACTGAATGTTTTCCAATCAGTCCCTTATACTTTATAATGGACACTTGGGGAGCTTTTCCACTTTGTGGTTTTTATTTCTCCCCTGACACCAAATCAAGTATGGCTTCTGGAAATCAATTAAGACCAGGCATCTACACTTGAGGAAAATAAACTCCATTAAAGGGGACCACCAGGCAAAGAACAACAAATAACCATTTGTTTTGGTACCATTGTGTGATATTAAATAGATGCTCAACACTTTGCAATGGGTTGTGTAATTCATAAACAATACAATTAATTACCCTCACTTACAGAACCATTATTATCTGATTGGTTCCGTATGCGCTAAACGTCTGAGAGTGCGCCAATTCTATTCACGCGTGTGTTTCGAGACAATAGAATCCCGGACGATTCGTTCACCCTGGACAAAGGTAGTCTTCGTATATGCAGACCCATGAACGCATGCTTTAGAATGGTGACGCGTTTTCCAATTATATAATTTGTTTCTGAACTTGTTGGTGGAATGGACTACTAAAGATGTACCTTTCATTTATAAGAATATTATTTGTGGGTGGTGGTACCCTTTAAGGCAAAATTTTAATTTCCATCACATACCCTAATAATGTACCCCATAGAGGGTCTTGTCAACTCACAATCAAGCAATTATCAAAATGGCTTCACTCCATGCTACAACTTTCCATACAGACAGGTTTACCATTTTTGTAGTTTATTTTTAACCATTTAGAAAGGTTTCTCCCCATATTTTTCTGGATAAAATGTCATTTAAATTCATCACAACAACTGTGATGCACACATTGTGAGTTGTTTTTTTATCCATACAGAATATGTGAATTCATTCAATCAATCAATCAATTAAAAAAAATCTTTACTTTGATTTGGTTTATTTTTATGTTTAACTATTTTAACTATACAGATATATTTTAAACTCATACATTCATATATTGTTCATGCGTTATGACCAGGTTTGGGGAGCTAAATTGTTGAAAAGAAGAGATGAAAATACTATAGGAAAGAAAATTGATAGAAGTTGAGAACTTAGATTTTAAGAAATCCTCTCTTTTTGTGGTGACAATTGATGTAAATCAAAGCATAATGGAAAGATGAATGGAGTTATCTTGGGCCTTAGAACTATGGATCCGTATCATGTTCTCAAGCCATTTCAATTTCTGCTTTCAAGAATAAGAAAATAAGATGACAGGTATATATTATGGAGAATGAGCAAGGGACAGAAGGGAGTTTTAAAAGGAATATACAGTATATATATAATTGAATAGAAAGAGTGAGATACAGAAAGATGGCAGAGAGAATAAAAAATTGAAAAGTAATACAGCTATGCTTGAGACAAAGAGGACAGCTATTTGAAGAATGAACAATGAGCAAAAGAGAGATAGAAAAGAGAAAAGAGAGATTTAAAAAGTATAACATAGAAGTGAGAGAGAGAGGGGACAGAAACGGGGAAAAATATATGCTTGGAAGATAAAGTAAGAGGGCATGTATATATACAACACAAGTGATGTGCTGAAAGGAGTTAGAAAGGGAATGGCATTTTAAGAAAGATGGAATAAAAGAGAGAAAGTATATTAAACTAAAGAGAAAGAAAGTGCTTGAATGATAAAAACAAGAGGACAGGTATAATAAAGAATGAACCAAGGGGCAGAAGCTGATATATAAGATATGAAAGAATGGGACAGACAAGAGAGAAAGATAGCAACTAAGAGAGGGAGATACAGTATATAAGGGGGAGGGAGAGACTGGAGAGAATACAATATATTGAAAGGGAGGACAACTTTTTTCCAAGAGAATGGGCAATGAAATGAAAACAATTTAAAGGGAAAGGGAAAGAAATGAAAAGAAGAAAAGGTTTTTCATGAATTTGTGGAAGGTCTCTCAAACACAAAAAAAGCTAGCCAGAATAGAGAAAGATTACTTGACCCAATAATCCATTCCCGTGCACTAACTCTTTAGAAGTCAAAGTGCCTTAGCGCAACAAACTGGAGCCAAAGTACCTCATTAGAGGCATCAATCAAAGAACTTTTCCTCATCCCTACAATAATATTTTGATAATAGATCGTTGACAGGCTCTTATTACAATTGTTATCGGGGGATAACAATGCGGGTAAGCTGACAATAGTCGTTGCATCACTGTTTTTCACGAGCCGTGAAAGAGCAAGAAGTCACACTGTATTTTTTACTGCAGTTTCCATGGAAGAATCCAAAGTGGAAAGTGAAGGCTTTTAAGTATATAGGACAGAGAAAGGATAATTTGGTCCTTTCTGTATAAATTTAGTTGGGATTATTAATAAATAATTGTGCATTAGAAGTTATTATATCTGATTACTATTTGAAAGATAGAATGGTAAATGGAGATAGACTAGAATAGTATTTCTTGACCCAATAATCCATCCCGTGCACTAACTCTTCAGAAGTCAAAGTGCCTTAGCCCCCCCCCCAAAAAAAAAAATGGAGCTTAATTTATGATATCTTTTTACTATTGACTTATTTTTGTATTACTCATTTTCTTCAGCATTCATAAAGGTTATACTTGTATCATACAAAGTAAGCTAATAAACCTTTTTTTCCTTCTTATTTCCTCTTTATTTAAATTTAAACTTTGCTTAGAAAATCCATTCTCAAGAGTTAGGGGAAGTGTGCTGTTTAACTTCAATCATGAATGACTACTACCCCAGCTAGTAAAAGTCATACATCAAATTAGCAACTGCAATTAGAATATTTCGCTAGAACAAATATCAGTGGGAGGCATGTTTATTTAGCATTATATCACCCCCTTGGATACTATCCTTCATCCTAAACGACCTAATGGTGAGCAGTTGCAAAACCAAGATCAAATTAGACCATGGAGGCGAGGAGGGTTGGGAGGTAGGGGAAGGGGGGGGGGGGGTGGGGGGAGGAGAAGACCAAAACAACTTATAATATTTATATTGTGTTATTTTCCCCACAAAAATGGGGGGGGGGGGCATGCTAGAATCCTCACAAGGGTGGAGAATTATCCCCTTCTTCCTCATTAGCTATTCAAATCTATATCAAATATTGTTTTATTGTGCTTTGTTTCCAGATGGATGGGGGTCCTCACTCCCCCCCCCCCCCCCCCCCCCCCCCCCCCCATTTACTTATTCCTTTGTTAGATGTTATAGAGGCACCATTAAAGTGAGAAATGGAGACCCCCTGGGGGACATATACCACCTAATCTGACCCCAATCATGACATTGAATTTGGGATTGTTTTGAATTCCCCATTTATTTTACCAATGTGACAAGTAATTGATTAAATTTGTCAAAATTTGACCCAATCAATTAAAGAGTCATCAACAAGTACATAAATTTGACATGGTAGAACGTCAGGATCAAATCAGACTATGGAAGTGAGGAGAAGGTGGTGGTGGTGAGGGGGGGGATGAGAAGAGGAAAATATTTTGAACAAGAGGGCAGTATATTCCAAAACAACTTTGAGTATTTAGATTGTGTTATTTTTCCCCACAAAGGGGGGGGGGGGGGGGGCATGCTGGAATCCTTACAAGGGTGGGTTATTATCCCCCTTCTTCCTCATTAGCTATTCAAGTCTACATTATATCAAATATTGTTCTGTGCTTTTTTCCAGGTGGGTGGGGGTCCTCACTCCCCCCCCACCCCCCCCCCCCCCCCCCATTTACTTATTCTTTTGTTAGATGTTAGGGAGGCACCATTAAAGTGAGAAATGGATGCCCCCTGGGGACATACCACCTCATTTAACCCCAATCATGACATTGAATTTGGGATTGTTTTGTATTCCCCATTTATTTGACCAATGTGACAAGTAATTGCTGAAATTTGTCAAAATTTGACCCAATCAAATAAAGAGTCATCAACAAGTACATAAATTTGACATGGTAGAACATCATGTTTCTTTGACCTTTGACACTGAGAGGGGAATTATGGTTTCAGTGACAGACTTGACATGTACTTCACACCTTGGATCAGATAATCTCCAAAGCAAATAAAAAGGGGTAAAGTTTATGTAAACAGGACAATGCATTAAGGTAATTCATTATTCCTGGGATTTCAAGAATTATGAGGATGTCCTAGTGTCGAGAAATAGGTGACATTCATGCGTTAGTCTGGTTCTTATCAGTCTTGAAGTGAAATATGGATGGGCTGGTTTGGGTAACATTTTATTTGTTAAATATTTATCTCTGACATGTAGATTCTTGATCTCTTTTTATTTTATTGAAATATTATTTGTTTCAAAGAACATTTAACTAGAGGGCAATTCCAAGCAAACATTGACATAACCACTGATTTTTCAAATTCGTTGTACCATAACAAATTTGGTATCAAATGAAAGCTAAAAGATTGAACTTTCCAAAAATGTATTTTGTTTTTGAAAAAAAAAATTGTTAACTATTATTTTATTGTTAAAGGCCAAGTTGAGTTTTGGTAATTTCCAAAGTGCCCCCCAACATCGATTGTAACGGATTTGGTTGATTTCAATTCCATATGAAAGATCATCGAAAAAAACATGGGAAATAATAATAATTTCCATTCAAATGCTCTAATTGTTGTGAAATTTGCTTTCAAAATATCATATAAAAGTGGTTGACGCCCGGGTATCACTTTTTAGAACCGCTAGTGCGAGGCACTAGCGTTCTATGTTCTCCTAATAAAAGACTGAAACCAAATATTTGTGTGCACGCTAATTGTGCTTAAAACTATACATATGATACGGTACTTACCAGCAATTTACTCTCCAATATGTGATCCAACTACCGGGTGGATTAAGATTATGATATTTCATTCCATTCCGCAAAAAATCAGTGATATGCGCCTCATGGACCAGTCTCTCCTTGTGTTAGCGCGACTGTGAACGAAAGGCGAACGAATGCGAATGGGGCTTGCGAGTTGCGTCAACGGCAGTGTTGGAGTCATACTTCTATGGTTGCGATACATAATATACACGTACTACTGTATAGTATTACCGCACACAGTGACTGCACTACAGTCCCGTATTACCGCACACTGCATGCACTATACAGTCCCGTATTAGGACCTACAACGCTAGTGCTTCGCGCCGAGTTAATTTGACACTTCGAGTTGTAACGGCTCTTTTTGAATGATAACAGGGGTTTTACTTTGTCGTTTGTAATTGTGTATACTTTTCGAGCATGGTGAAGTTATAACTATTAGTTTGTATCGTAATCGTGCAGGTTTTGGTTACTAAAGTTAAGTTTGACCAATACTCAACTATCCCTTTAATATATAGCATAAATTAATTTTCAGTTATTTTCACAAAACATTCATTTAAATATTAAGCATAAAAGAACTGCGAAAAGGAGTTTTCATAAAATTGTATTTCAGTGTTGATAGGATCATTGCTTCAATTATTCAGATAAATATCAATTTCGTCATTTTCGCTCTTTGTTCCGCTTCAGTGACTGTCTCATTTACAATCATTAATATGTCACGGCGTTACACTAAAAACATATATTTTTAATATTTCTGGAAAAATATGAATGGGAATGAAATAATTTTTTGTTTTCTCTGTATTAGCACATAGGGCTATAATATGCATGCTGAATAGCAGCATTATCTTTTACCACTTATTAATATAATCAATATCAATTTGGTCACGGCGTTACGTTTTGTGTAACGCCGTGACGCTACCTACTGGATTCCCATTGACATAACACAGTAGACATAATCAAATAGTGTAAGATATTTTGTGTAGGTATGCTTGGGCGTTGCTCATGCTATAATTATATGAATAGGGTCAGTTGATAATGTTTCCATCTCAAAGTTACCCGAGTCATGTATGTGTATGGGTTGTATGTCCGTCTGTCTGTATGTGCATCTGTACATCAGTGTTCTTTTTTTAAAAATATCTCAAGAATCGTTGGATGGATTTCGTTCAAACTTTGTACAATCCATGTATTTAGAGGTACAGATTATTGGATATGATTTTGGTCCATGAGGTCAAAGGTCACATAGCTAACAAATATGCAAAAATTATATTATTATCAAGATAGTTTGAGAATCCTTGAAGGATAACATGATAATAATACTGGTATGCGTCCAGTGAAGTATATGACCTGATTAGGGAATGGGGTCATGGGAGGTCATAGGTCAACAGGTCAAAATATTGTTGTTGTTTTTTGTTCTCACAATTAAGTTCCAGAATCAATGTTAGAAAGAGTACTGTAGGTAAAAGACAATTTTCTGAAACTGTTTGGGGCACAGGTCAAAGGTCACTCGGATAATTACCAATTCAAAAACAAACATTTACTAACTCTGAAATCATGTTACATGAAACAAATCACTTGCAAATATGCACTGTGCAGACCAAAAATTAAACATTTGTATGTTATTTTGAGAAACAAGGTCAAAGGTCAGATGTCAAAGGTCTCATATTTCATTGTTACATTTAAGTATGTATTTTGGTTTTAATATTTGATGGTTCCATTAACTAACTTCTGAAATAGATAAGAATTTCAATTATGTCCTAAAAGATTTTTTGATCAATAGAGGGCGCTGTGCTGCAAATTTGTGTCATGTGGATGATCATTTAATAGCATCTTGGTTCTATCACCCATTCATCTAGTTCTTTATTGATTCTGGATCACTACATTAAAATTATATCATATTATTCATCTCTTTAATATCTCCCATATATATAACATGTACAATTCAGAGGTCACGGCGTTACAGTCACGGCGTTACAGTGCATAGATACATTTATGATATCATATTTACTATGAGCATTGGATTTTTTCTACATTTTTATTTGGATGTTCTAGCTTGATGTCTAGTACAAAGAATCAATGTGACAAAAGTGCAAAATGTTCCTGTAGTTCACAGAGTTTACTTAGTTTCTTAGCATGTAAGAAACCCATGTCTTTTTGCCGTCACGGCGTTACGGCAGATATTGATATTCATAATTAATAATTTATTGGGAATTTTGGTTTTCTTGCCTATTGTAAATTATTGGTAGGATAGTGGTTACAGATGCATATCAAAAGTTGGTTGTAGATATTTAGATTTTATGAGTTATTTGGACTTTCATTGTGAGAAACACCCTCTGACCGTCACGGCGTTTGCTTGGAATTGCCCTAGACCTTCTTTCTTCCCTTCATCTTACTGTCTCCTTCTTACTTTGTTTGTTTTGTTTAATCATTATATACTATCATTCCCATGCGCTTTGAGCACCTATTAGGTGGATATTGCGCAATATAAATATTCAATATTATTTATTATATAACGCCTTAGAATGTTCTCGTGTTGTGATTGGCTGAATTCAGGTCACATGCTATTCAGAAAAAATGATCTATCTGCACTCAGTAACTGACGTCAGCCGTGCTATAGCGTGCTTTAA
The DNA here is from genome assembly GCA_037951105.1 of Echinarachnius parma. Taxonomy (NCBI): domain Eukaryota; kingdom Metazoa; phylum Echinodermata; class Echinoidea; order Clypeasteroida; family Echinarachniidae; genus Echinarachnius; species Echinarachnius parma. The sequence continues at coordinate 20,737 of JBAMJV010002679.1, forward strand.
TCTATTGCACGGCTTTAATCTATTGCACGGCTGACGTCATCAATTAAAGGAGTGATGTACCGGCAGTACACCCTACACGTTATTAAACGTACATTACACGTCGTGTGAACATGCATGCATGCAGCGAGCTTCGCTGCATTTTTATAAGCGTGCTTTAATCGTTGTTTGTTTGTTTACTTATACTGCGTTGCGAGTTTACTCTGTTGCTCGGACAACAAGCGCGCTAAGCGCGCACAAGCTGTCTGGTCGCGTCGCGTCGTTAAGATGTTCATAAAGGTTGTACGTGTACACGTCAGGTACTTCTAATTCAACTCCCGTGTACAAAGACCGCGTCGTGTTTAAGCGTTCTAAGTACTGGTACTACGCTTAGTTCTCGCACTTTGAACTCAAGTACCTATTTCACTTGGATTATTCATCTGGATTAAAATATTGACTCGCACCTTCTTTGGATTGTTTATCTGGATAACATTATTGACATTGTTTGTTTATTGTACACTGGATCGAACATGGTATGTATATTACTTTTACGATGGCGAATTTTGTGTTATTAAACTGAAGATGAACTAGGCCTAGCAAATGTTCTTGATTGAACGTTACTCTGTATACCAAAAAGTTAACTAAATATGCAGTGAATCCTCTTGAAGCTTTTGCAAAATGTGTAGGGCTAAACTCTCTTGATTGAGGATGTTGATCATTTGAAAGCGGATGAACTAGACAATGTGTTGAGTCGCTTTTATGCTGGTTTGAGAAAGGATGACGGGACATATTGTACACAAAAAAGAGCATTCAATTTTACGGCGAGTTCTTTTGGAACTGGTTAGAGCTTCATGGACATGTTGGAACGGCATCGTTTTTCCTGGGATTATAAAAACATATTTTGTGTCAAAAGTGTAGTTGTTATATAAAGAAAATAATGAATGATTTCTCGTGCGAGGGCAGTCTATTGCACTCAGCGTGCAGCCACGTCAGTACTATTGAACTCGCTACTTCGTAGCTCGTTCAATAGTACTGACGTGGCTGCACGATTCGTGCAAATAGACGTGCCCTATCGCACTCAAAATCATCAATTATTTCCTTATTATTATTCAAATGATGAACACAATATGTGCATTTAAAAGTAAGCTATGATGAGTTCAATGAAAAATAAGGATTCCCCAAAGTTGAGAAAAAGGGGAGATTCAATTTTAGTCTGGTATTTATAAATCTTGAATCGAAATATGGGTGGGCTGGTTTAGGGGACAAATGCATTTTTTAATTTATCTCTGGAATGTTGGGAATATATTTTATCTCTTTAAAATGATAAACAAAATAGACACATTAAGTATACTATGATGAGTTCAAGAATTATAAGGATTCCCCAATGTTGAGAAATAGGTGACATTCATTTGTTAATCTGGTTCCTATCAAGTATGTAGTGAATTATGGGTGGGCTCGTTTGGGGGACAAATGGGTTTTTTAATTTATCTCTTAACTTGATCTCTCTTAAAAAATTGGTGAACAAAATAGACGCACAAGAATTATAAGGATTCCCCAATTTTGAGAAATATGTGACATCGATTTGGTTGTCTGGAACTTATCAAGTACTGTACGAGGTGAACGATGGGTTGGCTGGTTTGGGGGACATTTTAAGTTTGTATCCCTAGATGTTGGATTTATGATAAACTTTGATATCTTCAAATGGTAAACAGAATACCTGCATTAAGTTATGCATGAGGGTTTCACACATTCTAAAGATTTCCCAGTGTTGAGAAATGGGTGGGTGTGCTGGTTTGAGGGACAAATGCAGTGTTAAATTTATCTCTAGAATATTTGGAATATAAATGACAAACAAAATAGATGCATTATGTAAGCTATAATGAATTGAAGGAGTTGAAGTATGAGGAGGATTCTCCAATGTTGAGATATAAATGACATTGACTTGTTAGTCTGCAACTTATCAAAGTGTGGGGTGAATGTATTGGTGGGCTAGTTTTGGTGACATGATGTTTTAAATTTGTCTCTTGATTTTTCTGTTTAAATGAAGAACAAAATAGATGCATTAAGTCAAGATTTATGAGGATTCCCCAATGTTGAGAAATAGGTGACATTGATTTGGTTGTCTGGAACTTATCAAGTACGAAGTGAAATATGGGTGGGCTGGTTATGCAGGTTAGTCATTGTATTGTACCCATTGCTTGTTGAAAATAAACTTGTGTACTTGATATCTTCTTGAATGATGGACACATCTGGGCTTTTAGTAAACAAATCAGACAGGTTTGGGATGGAAACATTAATTTATTGCTGCATCTGACTTAGTCTGTCTTAGTTAATCTAGCAGGGTAAGGGGGCAATACCCCTACCCCTTTGGATTCTAAAAGCCTCTTCTCCACTGGCATAAAAGCTATGTGTTTTTTTCCATCTTGTTCAGGAGAGGCATGATTTGTTCATTTAACCTCCTGAGTGATCAAGATGCCACTGCCCCCTCACACCCCCTTGCCCCCCCCCCATCCCCCCCCCCCCCCGTTGGTATCATTTTACCCTCTTTGCTGCCTTCACCCCCATATCCCCATATAGGTTGACCCTAGCTATGCTAATATTGTTTTGAAACCTTCTTTATAGCCTGTTAATTAAAAAAACAAAAGTCAATGTCTCACCATTTTTCTTCCCTTTTGTATTCTCTTGTTGATGCAGGTTGCCAAGCAGACAGGCAAGAAGGCAGATGAGAGAGCTCAGGTGGATGTGGATGCAGCCATGGAGCAGATGGCATCATTATGACCCCCCTCAAAGATTACAGACCATCAGTTTCGCATTTTCTATTTATTTCTTAGATAAACAGAATATGAGTATGACCCCCTCAATAATTTCAATCACCAGCTTTACAATTTGTATGTATTTCTTGGATAAACAGAATATGACCCCCTAAACAATTACTAGCCATCATTTCGCATTTTTTATTTATCTTTTGGACAAACAAGAATATGTTTCACTTAAATTTCAACCTGTTTAATAGTTGACAAGTCATTTTTAAACTACATTTGGTATACAAATACCTGTTTGAATGTATAATATGCAGAAAAATGAAATTGGCTTTCAAGCTTCAATATTTTTAAACCTTGTCTCTTAAATACATGTAATGTACATGTTATTATGTTCAAGTTCCTAAATGGTTTTAAGAGCTTGTAGAAAGTGACTGCGCTAGTCATTTATACCTTAATTGGTCACGTCAAGAGCATAATTGTTTTTAATTGTGAATTCCTAACAGATTTGTTCAATAATGTATTCAAATTGTATGCTTATCAAGCCTGACACACTTGCTAGAGATTTTACCAACATAGCAACAACTAATATATGAATAAGCTGCATTTGAAATATCAAATTGTAGTTATTATGAACAGGCAATGGAATGCTGTGTAACAAAACAAAAACATGCATATATTTGATTATCTTTAATAGACATCCAGTCTATCAGATTCTTACGTTTTTACATTTTTAGGTATTTGAATAGATGTTTACAAGTTGACAGTACTCAACTGTCTTCTATGCACTTTTGATTTTCTCCACTCGACCTCCAGTTACAATATGTGACCGGCTAGAGCAAAACCCGGCATTTGTTGGTAAAAATCAAAATGTAGATTTTCATACCATTACAAAGGCCTCATCACAAGCTTTCATTTGATGCTTTGTTCTAACTAATTGGTCAATAACTGGCGAAGATATGATTGTTTCAATTTTACAATCATAGGTCTTTTACACACATTGTGTGAACTTAAAATGCCAATTTCTTCAAAACATGAATTACCGACAAGTGCCGGGTTTTGCTATAGCCGGTCACATATATGATGAAGGTTGGGTGTTTTTTATTTTGGTTGCGGCAATTTACTCTCGATTTGGCTTGTAAAAAACAGAAAAGGAAACAAAATATCACTCTCATTGAAGTTTAATACACCCTTCCTGCTTCATTTGTGCAGAGTACAATATGAGGAACATGAAATGGATAGATAGCTATAGTAGAGAGTGAGATGTTTTGTTGTGTACAGTATAACTCATCGTAAGTATGAATTCCTAAATGGACTTTAACATTTGCTTTTCCGGGAAATGGAATCAATTGCCTCTGGTCCTATCAACTAAAAAGCGCTCTTTTTTTTCAAGGATGGGGAGCGGAAATCAATTTTTGAAGGTTTCATGTTTCTACAAATTACTAGATTGGCTGGAGAAGGTATTGTAGTGTTTATTTGTTTGTTTTGATTGTTGATGCGTCCTACTGTATGTGTACTGTTACTATGTTGTATCGTAATCAAATTGAACATTTGTAGGCCATATTTTGATAGTCGATATGCACACCCACAATAAATTTGTTGTGCAAAAGTGCTCTGTTGTTAATTGATTTGGTACATTTTCATTTTAAAAAAGCATTTCACCAAGTTCCTTGGTATTAACTCTTGTAAATGAACTGCAAATGAATGTGGTGCTTTTGTTATTGTGGTTGTTAAGTCGAGAGCACCATTATATTTTATTAAGGTGTTTTTTGTGTTGTTTTTTTTTTGTGTTTGGGGGGGGGGGGGTGGGGGGGGTACTTCATATGTGGCTACTTCATATAAACAAACAAATCATACTTTCTTATGTATTTTTAAGTCATGTCTTCCAGATATTATGTTACATTCATGGGCGTAGATACTTACATAATACCTATTCATCAGGGGGGGATGAATGAATAGATCATCCCCCCTGATGAATAGGTATCAATGACAGATCTACGCCCATGGTTACATTGCAGAAAATGTATAGTGTATTTTATTTTGGTTGCTGAAGTCATCAAAATGAATCATGTAATGATATTAATTTGTATCATATATTTGGCATTTGATCATTAAAAAATGTGGAAGACTTGTACAAACTTGTTTCATTCTTTTATTTTTCTAGAAAAAAGGGATACCTGCTAACCTGCATGAAGTATATTTATAAATAACTGAAAAATTTGTCATACATATCATAATCATACAATCTGGATTTTATAATCTCCCATCAAAGTATAATTCCCAGGAAGACAAGTATTGAAATAAACTGAATATTTCAATCAGAATTGTGATTAAACATTCCCGTTTGATTCATCATAGTTATAATAGAAATGCATATTGAATATTGTATCTCAAATGAGGTACATCACCTTGTACGGCTCATGCTACCTCATACTCATAATACAACTAGTACCCCTATACCAAAAATAGGGTACAGTGGAACCTTGTTATAAAGAGGTTGGATATAACAATTAAAACCCTCTTATAACAAGGTCATTTTGCTGGTCCCAGCTCTTTATATTGCTTTGTTTTTTTACCCTGATATAATGAGAAACCTGATATAACAAGGTAATTTTCATGGTCCCAAGGACCACGTTATAACGAGGTTCCACTGTACAAGAAATTGCAATGTATTTCCTTTCTAGAATTTCAAAAGCTTATTTGGTCATGCTTGATCGAAAGAACTATTGGCCGAGACCAATCAAATGATAGCAACTGATGTACAGGCTGCTAGCCTGATACATCATACAGAGTATGATGAGTCAGGCTTGGGTCATATTACAGTATGTAGCCATCGGGTTAAGCTCTCATTCCAATCTAGTGTGCACCTATTTCAGGGAAATATATTAATATTGGTTAACTCATCTCTTTTTTTAGAGCCACATGAAGAATATTTTTACTCAAAAATGTTTGATTTTTTTTCCTTTGAATCAAGATGAGTCACCGATGGGTCATGTTTTATGCAGTCATCTGGTTAATCGGCCATTCCACTATGCGCACCCATTTCAGAGAAATCTATTAACATGGTCTGTTTAACTCGGCTCTTCTTCAAAGACACGTAAGGACAACAAAATCACTTCAAACATGTTTGATAATTAATTGAGTTCATTTTCATATTAACTATTAAGACTCACGATAGGGTTCATATTGTGCGGATATCATATTAATCTCTAATTCCACTATATGCATCCCTATTTCAGAGATATCCATGTACCGGAAATGATCAATTTAGTCCATTCTGCCCCCATTCTGAGAGCTAAATTTGCACTGAGCGGAAAGGAGAATACACCAGTCCTGTATATTCAAGTTAACAATGCTTGCTTTCAGGTTCATTATCAGAGATAACTTGATTATAAAATTATTAAGTCCTATTAGTTATATTCCCCACTAAGTGCTTGGAGTATTAAACTATTCCATTACAATAACTACTTTCTTTGAATTTTGGTAAATATAGATTGAATCCTGTCAGAGCCCAATTTTTGGTTGGCTGGTTTCAGCCCCTTTTCAACGTCATGGGCAAATGCACTGTTAGCTTATTAAAGCTTACTAGTAGACTTAGAGTTTGGTGGTAATGAACTTTGCAACGTAGATACTAATTTTCTTTTTTACAAAGTATATAGGCATACATTATGTGCATTCCCTTCAAATTAGTAGATACTAGGTACTCCAGAGAATAATATGTAAGCATAGACAATATATAGTTATTTTTTACGCATTAAGTGCAGACGCGAGAAGCTTGTAAAGCACTAATTTAGAAAAAAGTTTTTTGTAAGAGAGGAATTTCTTGATAGCATTAGAAGCGGAGTGCCGGCTTTTAGGAAACATTTGCATGATGAGTTCCACGTAAATGACTTTAAGATGCCACAGGAAACATTGGCAAGACGACTTCCTTTATGAATTATTTATGAGCCATGCATTCCTAAATATCTGGTAATAACACAAACACGATTTCCTGTTTTTTTAGACATATTTCCCCTCCAAAATTGACATAGACTTTATAGAGAGTACATGTATTAGGTTTAAGTGCATACGTATATACACATTGTTGGGTGAGAAAGAGGAGGGCGCTTGTTCACTTTGTTGTCCTTTTTTAGAAAATCATGCTCAAAGTTTGGGAGCTTTGTAGGTGCAAGGAGGTTTAAACCTCCTTGGTAGGTGTGTGCTTTTTTCAAATTTTACACATAGTTTGTCATTACCTCACCAAAAAAACTTTCTTGGAGCGCCCTCTAAAACAAAACTGTACTATCCCTTTAAGTGCATACATACACACATTGTTGGTTGAGGAAGAGTAGGGCACTAATTCACTTTTTGTCCTTTTTGAGAAAATCATGTTCAAAGAAACTCAAATATAGCTCTCTCTTTTATTTTTGATAAATGTTGCCAAAATTAAAAATAATAATTATTATAATAATTATTATCTCAAGAGTTGACAACACATATCGAAGGCTCCGACCTACAAGATAGTATGCATAACTCAATTTAGCCAGAAATTGACTTCTAGGTCCTTCTCACTCTTATCTTACCCAACCTTTTCCAGACAAATTGCCACTTGAAAGGTCTATGTTGTCTTCAATGTTGCTTTTTTGTGTGTGTCTTTCGGAGAAGATAAATCCAGTTGTATTTTAATAGGAGCTCTGGCTTATCTTTCCTCACATTCTTCAACTCTCTTATGAATGATTTATGAGTTACTATATAATTATACTAGTTTGTTGTAACAAAAGGAAACATAACTGTCTCTTGAAAAGGACATGTAGTTGTTATGTTGTTTGCTAATAGTAGGGAGAGGATTAGTTTCATGTCAGTAATAAGAGAACGGAAGAGAAAGCAAACTATGCAAGACATCGTAGAATCTTTCAAGTGGCAATTTGTATGGTAATGTTGTTTTATTTTGTAGTTGTTGGCTCAAAATATGTTCCATTTTATAACAAAGATTACACTTAGCAGCGCTTTAATTGACTTGGAAATCGTACTCTTGAAAAACGAAATTGAATATTAGCTACCGCTACAGCAACCTATTATACAGTAGTATTCATTTTTGCCAACCTTGCCATCTTCTTCACAGAGTACAGCTAGTCCACTGTTATTAGCAACAGCAGGTTTATTTATGTGATATTGTTTGGGTATTCATGAAAAGGCTGCCAAAATCTCAAACACATTCAGGATGTTATTTCTCACATAAATAAAAAGACCATTGAAGTTTGCCAGAAATAAACATCAAAATACTTCTTAAAAATTAAAAAAAATGAAAAAGAAGGACTTGATATGTTCAGAAATTTAGAAATAACAAGACGGTATAACAGAGTTTATGTAATTTTATAAAGTTCTCATTCAGGGTGTTATATCACATTCAAAATCATAAAATAAACTATGCAAGAAATATTAAAAAACAATAGGCTACCCTTTAACAAATACTGTCTCGCACGATATATTTATTTATTTGTATTTGTTGTTATATGCAGCGGACCATTTGATTGGCCCTCTAGACAGAGCTACGATAATGCCTTCGTGGGCTATATTGTTAACTTTTCCATCGTATATTGTATATTTTAAAAAAATGATTTCAAAGCACCCGAAAATAATGGACAGTTATAAGATCAGAAAAAACAATACATATATTTACAGTTTGAGTCATCTTTATTTGATATTCATTGTGCCACTGAGGATTGGTCTCGAAAATACTCCAGATGGATTCTGTATATACATTAAAGGGGACCACCAGGCAAAGCACAACACATTATTATATGTTTTGGTACCGTTTTGTGATATCAAATAGATACCCAACATTTTGCAAAGGGTTGTGTAATTCATAAACAAAGCAATTAATTTCCACCACTTACGGAACCACTACTATTTCCTGGTTCCACACGGGCCAACCATTTGCGAGTGCGCCATTGCTATTCACGCGTATGTTTGTAGACAATAGATTCCCGGGCGATTCGTTCGCTCTGCACACAGTCTTCGCAATTCAGACCGCATGAACGCATGCTTTAGGATGGTGATGCGTTTTCCAATTATGTATTTTTTTCCGGAAACATATTTGTGTGAACTTGTTGATGGAATGGAATACTAAAGATGTTACCTTTCTTTAATAAGAATATAATTTTTGGGTGGTGGTACCCTTTAATGCATACATTATTATTCCAAAATCAAATCATCCACAATGGCTTTAAAGACACAAAATCTGTGGCATATTCAAAGTTGTTATTTCTTCATGAAACTATTCAAAGTGAATCACGCCAGATATAATGTCCTTGAAATGCATGCAAGTACTGAGGGCTCACAGGCAACATTTCCCACCTGAGAAAATGTTATTCCTGTAAGGGGAGGGGTGGGGGCTCAGGCACAGGGGCCCCACCCCCTTGCTATGCCACTCATTACAAATTGAGTATAATCTTAAACTGGATATTAATTTAGCCATTCAGGATTGGTTAAAACAGTCTGTATGTGGTCTATATTCAATCCATGCTACTGTGTATAATAATAATAATAATATATATATATGTATATATTTATATAGCGCATAATAGTCAATATGACTACTCAAAATCAAGTCATCTGCAATGGTTTAGAGATTCAATCTCTAGCCAAGTCAAGATGTTAATTCTTTATAAAACTTCAAAGTGAATCATGCCAGAAATAATGTCCTTGAAAATGCAAGCAAGCTATAGGCTTAAGGGCAACATATCCCACCTGAGAAAATGTTATTCCTGTGGGGGGAGGGGTGGGGGCTCGGGCACAGGGGCCCCACCCCCTTGCTATGCCACTCATTACAAATTGAGTATAATCTTAAACTGGATACTAATTTAGCCATTAGGATTGGTCTATGTTAAATCCATGTTACTGTGTATAATAATAATAATAATAATAATAATAATAATAATATGTATTTATATAGCGCATAATAGTCAATATGACTCTCTACTCAAAATCAAGTCATCTGCAATGGTTTAGAGATTCAATCTCTAGCAAAGTCAAGATGTTATTTCTTTATAAAACTTCAAAGTGAATCATGGCAGAAATAATGTCCTTGAAATGCAAGTACGTATATACTAAGCCGCTCAAGGGTAACATTTTCCACCTGAGAAAATGTTATTCCTGTGGTTGAGCTCATGTTATTTCTGACTTGCGGTGCCCTGTGGCTAATTAATAGTGCTTGAAAGGTCACTCGTTAATCAACTGGAAAACTTAAATGCGGGTCTTTGAGCTTTGAAACACATGCAACTTGTTAAAAAATGTGTTAATTAACTGTTCAAGTTCCAGCATCTTTATTAAAAAGTAGAACCTCGTTATAATGAGTTCTAATGTAACAAAACTAACTATCAAAACAATTTTCATGGTTTTAAGGTCCAACACAATGCTTCCTTTGTTAGCTACAGTTCATATATGGCATGTTATGAGTAAATCCATAAGACTTGCATTTGATTGTATAAAGTTGAAATTAATTTGCAAGTCAGAAAATTTGCGCATTTTATTTTATTCCTGTGGTTGAGCTCATGTTATTCCTGACTTGTGGTGCCCTGTGACTAATTAATAGTGCCTGAAAGGGCAATCGTTAATCAACTGGAAAACTTAAATGCGGGTCTTTGAGCTTCGAAAACATATGCAACTTGTTAAATAAGAATGTGTTAATTGAGCTTACATTAAAGGGATAGTTGAGTTCTGGTAGAGAGAGTACAGTTTTAGTCAAACTGAATTTTAGTAACCAAAACCTGCACCATTACATTACAAACTAATAATTATAACTACACCATGCTCAAAAGGAATACAAAAATTACAAACGACTAAGTAAAAAGCCTGTTATTATTCAAAAAGAGCTGTTTAAACTAAAGAGGGCGCTTTCAAAAAATGTATTTGTTTAAACCATTTTAAATAAAAATTGTGCATGTGATGTTTTGTAGAAATAGTGATTAGATAGAGAGATAATCAACAACTATCTAAAAACCTCTTTTGAAAATTTTTGAAAAGAGGAAGCATTTTAAAACGAATTTAACGGCTGGTTCAAAATTATCGAATACTTGTGAGGCCCCACATTTATTACAAATGGTTATGTTTATGGATATTTCAGCCGTTTCTGAACCGATTTTGATCAAATAAAGTATATTCTGCCATTAAAATTGTATGCTCTTTCAAATTTGACACTCAGTTTTTCATTATCTCACAAATTTTTTTGTGTAGCGCCCTCACTACCAAAACTCAACTATCCCTTTAACTCTGCAGAATGTATGTTGCATGTTTATATTTGCACCATAAATGCACACAGTGTTGTCAATTTTGGTGTTAAATAAAAACTCTTGGCACTTTTGATTGTGAATCATTCCAAAAGTATGGCATGGATTATATTGAAGCACAAGATATCTGGAAAGTGTACATTTTTGTTGGGTGCTTCTCAACAAAAGTACTTAAAGGGATTGATCTAGTAACTTTGTCTGATTCGACCTAGTCAGAAATAACCAACTCTACATGAGGTTTTTTTTTACTGACTTTGTAATACCACCCCATTTCAGATGGAGTGCGGTGAGTGGAACAACCGTCGGAACAGAGACTGTTTTTAGTCTAGATACGACCAAACTCATTTTGTTGAGATATTTATGATTTAAATGGAGAAAAAAACAATCCTGGGGATCATTCCAACTGTGAACACACTTTGCCCGCTTATTTTTGCTTATTTCTTTAGCCATAAGAAATTCTAACATTTTCACAAATCACTCTAATATATAGGACACATCAGATCACAGAAACACAAATTTTCAACCCTCTGCCAGTTTTTTCAAATGTCAACATAGCTGTCCCTTTAAAATCTACTCGGATAATAGGCATTGCAAGCCTCTCCTGTCAGCCAACCATAATCCACACAAAATCACGTTAACTCAAGACAAATGGCCCATTCCACTTCCAGACTCATAAAAGATTAATTTAACTTTGTACAAACTTATGCCAACGAGTTAGCAAATGACAAAATGACACTTTGCATTTTTGCTCATTTTTTGGCCATACAATATTTTCACAAATCACTCTAGAGGACACATCAGATTACAGAAATACACATTATCATCCCTTTGTCAGTTTTTGTCAACATAGTCCCTTTAAAATCTACTCGGGTGATGGGCATCGCAAGCCTCTCCCGTCAGCCAACCATAATCCACACAAAATCACGTAACTCAAGACAAATGGCCCATTCCACTTCCATATCAGACTCTCATAAAAGATTGCCAGGGGCCACGAATATCGTAAGTGGAATCTCTTCAAATGTCATGAGGCCCTCGAGGCAAGAGACAAGATGATACCCTCTTTTTATACCCAACTCCAAAGTTCAGGTGTAATAAAAGCTCTAATCCCGGCTGCCTTTTTGTCTTTCTTTAACTGTTAAAGGGGTAGTTTAGTTTTGGTACAGAGAGCGCTGCACAAAATATTTGTTTTTGTGAGACAATGAAAAACTGAGTGTAAAATTTGAAAGACCATACACTTTTAATGGCAGAATAAACTTAATTTGATCCAAATCGGTTCAGAAACGGCTGTAATATCAATAAATATATCCGATCGAATAAATCTGGGGCCCAGATTTATTCGATGATTTAAAAAAAAAATTAAAACAAATGCTTACACTTTTTCAAACATTTTCAAAAGACGTTGTTAAATAGTTGTTGATGATCTCTCTATTTAATCATTATTTCAACAAAACATCACATGCATAGTTTTGTATGAAAAATGGTTGAAACCAATGCTTTTTTAGAGAGCGCCCTTTTGTGTTTTAATGGCTCTTTTTTAATGATAACATGCTTTTTACTTAGCCGTTTGTAATTTTCTATACATTTCGAGCATGGTGGAGTTATAACTATTAGTTTGTAATGTTATTGTGCAGGTTTTGGGTTACTAAAGCTCAGCCTTACCAAAACTGTACTACCCCTTTAAGAAAGATTTAAAGACAGCCGGGATTAGAGCTCTGATTACACCTGGACTTGGAGTTGGGGGGGGGGGGGGGGGCACACCTTGTGTATTTCTTTGTTTTTTACAAAAAAGTCCTGTTATGTTTCCTATTGTTTTTTTTTCTTCAAATTATTGGGGGGGGGGGGAGGGGGGCACATGCCCCCATGACCCCTGTCGCTATGCCACTCTACACTAGGTACAGTAAGTACTTCATGTAGCTAAGAGGGAGGGGGTGAGTATACCTCCCAATATTTTTACAAAAAAACAAAACAAAACAAAAAAACACAGGCAACCAAATTTGTAAACATATTTGTATCATCCATTTGGTTTGTATGATTACTACGGTGACATTTATTTGTCCCGTTTCTACATTTGGTTGTTACCCATGTGGATTATATGTCAATGAATTTGAATTTGAATTTAGAAATTCTCTCACATATAAGGAAAACAAAGAGTGTGCCCTCTACCTAAAATCTTCTGTGTGGAGTTATTAGTGCATTCCCATCCCTCAATTGTGACGTCCATAATACTCACTTTTGTCACAGAGAGGTATACAGCAGAGGGCATTGACCTATCTTATTAGAAAGAGAGCCACCATTATTTGTTGCCCTCTAAAACTGAGGTTGCTCCCCTGCATACCCAGGTCGAAAAAACAGTTGGAAATTCAACTGGTTTTTTACTGGTTTTAATTAGCATCAAACGGTAGCAGTTAAAATTCCCGGTTCCCAGTAAACATTAATGGACACATGCAGCAGACCAGTTAAAACCAATATAAATACCAGTTGAAACCAATTAAAAATACCAGTTAAAACCAACTACTTTAACTGGTCCTCATGTACTGGTTAATCCCACTACTGGTTTCTTTATGGTTTCAACTGGGTTTCTTACTGGTCAGCCTAACTGGGTTCTTACTGGATTCTTACTGGTTGTTCCAGTTGATTCCAGTGTACCAATTTCCATATTGGTACCAGTTGGCAATTAACTGTTTTTTTCGACCTGGGTACAAGTATGTCGTATCTAACCAGTTGCATAGCGTGGTTGGACAGATGGGGGGGGGGGGGGGGGGGGGGGACGACGGACAACTTATGTTTTTATGTTTCTTTACCCTTATATAACAAGGTTAGCTTCATGGTCTCAAGGACCTTGTTACGAGGTTCCACTGTATTTTATTGACTGAAAAAGAGCAAAGAAAATGCCATTTTATTTGCTCTTTTTCAGTCATATTATATTTCTGGTCAGTTTCTCTATATGTTTGAATTAAATGTATTTCATTCAAACACAAACATTTGCCCTGGGGGGAAAAGAACCCTGTAAACCAGGTAATGTGCGTCTCCACAGACTGACACATCTGTGTTGCACATGGTTTCATTGCAATTTAAAATACTGTGGAGACTTATTTCAAATCCTTTCGTGGAGTAACCAGGGTTAAAGGATCTAGTAACATTGTCCATAGCCATAAAACTTTCTCGGGACTCTAGTGGTTCTCTTGTACCTTGTTGTATTTGTATTTCCAATAGAAGCATGGAACAGGTTTTACATTTGTTTAAATTTCTCTTTTGTTAAAAGATTTTTACGATTGAAGCATTCAGATTTAACTGCACAAAGTCAGTGCAATGATTCACTTTGCATTTTCGCTCATTTCTTGGCCATATAAAAACCATTTAATGTTAAATTTTCACACATTACTCAGTGGACATATCAGATCATAACAATACACATTTTAGATCCCTTTAACCCGTTCCCTTCAGGAATCTGAAATCTCCATAGACTTTAACACAACCCACCCGGTTCCTGTAGTCAAGGTGTTAACCAAGATGGGTGGCAAAGAGGGTGGGGGCCTAAAATAGAAATGGTGGTTTTTATTTCTTTTTCTTCTGACAAGAGGGTCAGATACCACAAATAAACCATAACATGAAATTAAATTTGAATGTTGAAGCCAGAAAAATTGTACCCGATTTTTAAAGAAATGCTATTCCTGTGTTCCTTTTCATGAGATTGAGAGATTCCATTACTGTATAATTTTATATAAAGCTACTCTCATTATCAATACCAGTATGCGAGTATGGTTCCAAGGTTCCTCACTAGCGGTTGTTTTCCTGGACCATGGGTGGTTGTTTTATTTCAGAGAGCAGTGTCCTTTACAGATGCAAACATGTGTGTAGTGCCTATTGTTGTACAGTGGAACCTCGTTATACAGAGCTCTGATAAAACTTAATCATTTAACAGTCAAACCGCATCATAGCGAACAAACAGGGCCCATTGAACTTACCTTGTGATATCAGATATCTTGTATGATGCCTAAATAATAATTAACAATACCTAGAACCCTGTACCTGTGAAATTACCCCCCTATATCAGGTACCTCCTAATAAAGAGGTTCCACTGTATCAGTATAAGAGTGAGTGTGGCCTCAAAATTCCTTGCTGGCAGTTATTTTCTGGACCATGGGTGGTTGTTTTGGAAAGATGATCGGTACTTCAGAGGGCAGTGTGTTTTACAGTCTATGCAAACATATGTGTAGTAACTTCGCTATATCAGGTACTTCTTTATAACCAAGCTTGTTATGAAGAGGTTCCACTGTACATGGATACATACCCGTTTCAAACTAACCATTATTAAAACGATGGTCATATATTCATTCACATCAATGCGTGTGACACACACTTTGGTACATACACAAACACACACATACAATGTCACAACTAATGCTTGACATTAGAGGACTAATATATGACTTTCCCAAGTTCTTGTTCAGGGAATTTTCTTTGTGTCCATCCTCACTTTAATGACTACACATAAATACAGTGAAACCTCTTTATAGCAAAGTCTTTTGTAACGAGGGACCTTACCCACACTCACATTACACAAACACACACTTTCAGTGCAAAAATTTGATCATAAGGCAAGGGAAAAACATGCATTTTTGGAAACAAAACAAAGGATTCAGAATAGTGATATAAAGGTTTTCAGAATAAATTTGTAATTGGGCGTATATATATCAGAAAGTACAAAAACATTTTTTCCAGAGCTTTAAATTGGCATTAATTTCTATAAATAAATTAAATGTATGAAAAGTATATCAATTAACAGATGAAAGCCCGGAAATGTTTTACTCCTCATTTCAATATGGAATATAATTGTGAGAGGCCTACAGTATCATCACTGTCATCTTTGCCTAGGTCTAACAAAACTATGGGCTCTCAGCCCAGACCCTGAATCTTATAAATATCTTGTTTCAGTTTGCTGATCTTGTCATTCACCACTCACAATATGAAATGCCCCTTTCCAGATCTCTCTTGGTACCCAAATACTGTATACGCCAGAGTCATCAAATCATCACTGTCATCTTTGCCTAGGTTTATCACCACTTTGATGTCTCAGCCTATGTCTTGGAGGATCTCAGAGAAGGCTTGTGACAGTATGGTTATCTTTTCCTCCATGGTCACTCTCTTCTGAAATTATGTTCAGGTCCCTCATGTTGACCACATAAATATGAGGGTGCAACAGTATCATTACCGCTATCCGCTGTCTCTGTCTACAGAACTATGAGGTCTCAGCCCAGGTCTTGAGTCTCAAAGAAGGCTTGTGTCGATCTGTGAATCTTCTCCTCTATCATTCTCTTTCCAGGTCACTCATAGTGCCCACATACTACATAGATGTAAGGGGTCAGATGATCTTCAATGCAATCAGAACTTTGACTGTGTCTAAGGGGTCTCAGCCGAGGTCTTGGATCTCGGAATATGCTTGTGTCAATCTGTTTATCATCTCATCTATCATTCCCTTCTGTCATTCTCTTTCCAGGTCACTCATAGTGCCCACATACTACATACATGTAGATGTAAGGGGCTGGAGTATCATCAATGCAATCTTTGTCGAGGTCTAACACAACTATGGGGTCTCAGCCTAGGTCTTGGATCTCGGAGAAGGCTTGCGTCAGTCTGCGGGTCTTCTCCTCCATCACTCTCTTCTGATTGGCCGATTCAGCCAGCAGGTGCCTCATCTCGTCCTCGACTTCCGCAACCTGCAATGAGATTCAAAGAAAAGAAACAAAAAGGCTCAACTCTCAATTATAAGCCATTTAAAGTCAACTGACTGTCATCATTTATACAGTCTTCTGCTCAGATGAATGAGAGGGTGAATGTGAACTTGACAACTTACTTGGAAAAAACTGTTAGAGCTATGAAAAAATAACAGCAATCAAAACATACAACCATTGCTCTATTGTCATTCTCTTATTAAACAAACATATTGTAAATCTATGAAGAATTAAAAAAAACAAATAAACATGCAAATCGCACTCAATTTCTTAAATGTTATGAACAAACATATAACCTACTCTGCCAAGGGCCTCTTCAATCTCTGTCTGCTTCTCCTGTGCCAGCTGTTCCATGTTCTCTTCATGCCCCCTCTGGGCCGCCTCCATCTGCTTCCGGAAGGCGTTGTCCATTGAACGAAGCTTCTCCACAGAGGTTCTAATAACAACAAATAAACATGAGGTTTTATTACAAAATATCGGTATCTAGGTTTTCTTGAACAAAATGAAGACCTGTGTAATAAGGACACAGTGGGGTACTGTCTCGTGCCAAAGTAAAAGGTCTTGGTATGGAGACTAATATGTAGTCTTGGTGAAATCTTGTGCTAATTACTTCTCAGAATTGTCCATCTCCTCAAGACATGTCTCTTATTTTAACAAATGTGAGGAATTTGGGTAAGGCAGGTGTTGGCAAATGTTTTGATTGAAATCTTGGTCTAAGTCTTAGGTCCACATTTTGGATCTTTACAATATCAATCCTATCTATAAAGACCATCTGTCTACAAAGGTGGTCACTAAATCTGGGCCCCGTAAAAAAAAAAATCCACATTTAGATCAAGCAGTTGATCTTAAGATTAATCTTAAATCTTAAAAGTTCAGGGATCCAAAAATATTTGTTTCACTTACTTCTCTGCCTGGACAGCTTTATCCCTCTCCTCCCTCATCTTCTTCTCTCTCTGATCAAAGTTCTCCTTCACCTGTCTGACCTGCTTCTCCAGTTGACCGATGATGTCACCTTTCTCCTTCCACTTATTGTCCAGGGCTCTGCAAGAGAAATATAACAAATAATGATTATGGCAATATTGATGTCAGTGTTGGTGTTGATGATTTTATTTTTGGTGAAGATGATGGTGATGGTGATGGTGATGGTGATGTTGATGTTGATGATGATGGTGATGGTGATGGTGATGGTGTTGGTGATGAGGATGGTGATGATGATGATGATGATGATTATGTCCATCTCTCCACCACACCAATTGATTAGTAAATTATTTTTAAATTTCAAGTCCAACCAGATATATTACTCATAATTGCAATGCACAGTGGCATTCTTCCAATTTTCCCATAAACCATCAACCTTATTTTTTCCTCCTATTCTTCTGTCCATCTAACCATCTGTACACTTATATGTTGGTCGAGTGACTACTTTTATCCTTCATGTTATAAAACAGTTCTACTTAAAACTAACCTATAAGCACGCTGACTTTCTTCCAATTCTCCTTGTAAGTCTGCTACCCTCTCTTTCAGTTCTTCTTTACGTTCTGTCAATCTCTCTACCTGGTCACACATCTGCTGGCCGGTGGACTGCTCTGCGGCCAGCTGGTCTTCTAGACTCTGCTGGATGCGAAGGGTCTCTTGCCTCGCACTCTTCACTTCATCGTCTTTCTCAATCAGGGCCTGAGAAAAAAAGTGAATACATTTATCTGAAGCAAATATAAACAATGCTTATTTTTTATACAAAAGGCCTTTTCAAAATACAAAATTTTTATATTTCTGTTGCATCCCCAATAGAATAAATAAAAAAAAACTTAATAAAACAAAGTCATTTCACTAGTACTAACTAGTTTATTACAAGAGTACACCTAATCCAACTGGCTCAAGTAAAATGTGTAATCCCATTGTGACCAAAACTCAAAATTTTGTGTTTATACAAGTGTCATACAAATATTATGAATAATTTTTTAAGAGAACAAAATATAGATTCTATTTCACTACAGCCTTGTCTTATCGGGTTGGTCGAGTGAAACAAAATTCTACTCCTAAAAGTTGGGTGACATACTTATGCAAGCTGAAAGTTACAAAAACAAACTGGATTTTGTTTGTTACTGATTGGTCTTCATCATTTTTGTTAACATGATAGCAAATATCTTACATCTTTGAATTTCTTGATGGTGTCCGTCTGATCATCGATGACCTTTGTCTTGATCTTGAGAGCATCGTTTTCTCTCTCCAGCTGTTTCTTGAGAGATATCACCTCTGCCTCCTGAGCTTCTATCCTGGCCTCTAGCCTACCCCTATCCTGGGCTAGGGACACTCCTACGGCGGAAGGAAACATAGCAGCCAGACAAATATTACCAGTGACATGTATTACATAGATCCAAGACCTGATTACTTTGGTCATTATCTCTCTTTCTAGGTGTTTATTGAGAGCCTCTAGTCTACCCCTATCCTGGGCTAGTGACACTCTTAAAATGGGGAGAAATTAAATAACGCTAAGCATTTAGTGATGCAGTAGACTCCAGTTTTAAGACCCGATTACTTTAGTCTTCCATTCTTCCTCTCTCCAGCTATTTCTTGAGAGACATCACCCCAAGTTCCTTTGCTTCTACCAGGCCTCTAAAGTACTCCTATGATGGGATAAAACACAAAACAAAGACACAGAAAATATCACATATATCATATAGATCCAAGACACATTTATCTTGAGGGCATTGTTCTCTCTTATTTATTCATTTTTTTAGAAAATAAATATCTAATCAAATCAAATTAAACCTCACCTTGTTGAGCTAGTTCCTGCCCCCATAGCTTCCTCTCGGCTTTGAGTCCCTCCACTACACTCTCCATAGCAACCATCTGTGCGGCCAAGCGTGACTTCTCCTGACGAAGCGCTTCAAGGATCTGTAGCCTCCTCTGGCTTTCATCTACCTGACTCTCTAGATTCTGAATGCGAGACTAGAATGACAGAGAAGCAACAGAGAAGCAATATAGAAAATAATGTACAAATATTAGTTGTTCACCACGTACATACAACCTAACATTTTAAGTCAAAATTTTACAGTCATTCTAAGATAATAGCCTATGTGTTTTGCATTACTTTCAAACTACATGTATCACAGAAACAGTTCCAAGTGCCTTCCATAAAAACTGAACATTGCACATACATGGAATGCAGAGATAATCCCTCTCCCTTAAAACTATTCAATAGTTTTTTAGTCGATCTAAGAGATCGACTTGAACCAATAATAAATAGTCAGACATTTCCATAGCAGCCTACCTGCCTATAGTGGCCACTATAGGTGATCCACTGCAGGACAAACATGATATGGAACCTGTCTACAGAGGACACTTTTCATATTTCCTGTAGGTTTGACTCTACATAAAAGGCTCCACTATGATGCTGATCAATGACTGATCTTTATGGATTGCTTCAAAAGAGTTCTAGATCCATTCAGGACTGGGATCTAGGGATATGCATGTTATACCAGAATCAACTTGTCTTTAATCATTTAATGGGTTAAAGATAACAAAATTTGCAGAATAGAGCCTGGTTCACTTACCCGAGAAGAAGATATGGCCTCCTGTTTGGCTCTGGAAAGTTCTGTGATGCGACCTTTCTGCTCTTTCACCATCTGAACAAATCACAACAGTTTATTCTATTTGTTAAAACTTTTAACAGCAAATATTGGTCTAGAAATTAGTTTGACTGTTTTATTTAGGTAAATTTCTATTCATTTTCAACACCTGAAAAAAAAGGAAATATTAGTTAAACACCCAGCTATTATTCTTCTTTATTTAACTGGCAGTAATAAAACCCTTAATTAATTATTAATGGTGTTTTCATTTGCTAAAACTATCGGTATCTTTGCAATCATTTCCTCAACCATGGCAGCATAAATCATCGTTCAATGATGGATCTGTTGTTCAATAGATGGATCTGTTTTCAAAGTAATAATTATTTGGAATTCAGTACAAATTATTATCGGGGGTGTTGCATAAAGAGTTGCATTAAACAGAAACCCATATTGCATCAAAGTTGTGTTTGATTTCAAGCTCAAGTTGCCTTTGATCCATAAGCTAGTGCACAGTTGATTTTGATTCTCTTTACGCAATGGACATTTGCGTCAATTGCAAAGTAGTAATCTAACGCAACTCAAAGTTTTATGCAACAACCCCCTGGACTTGATTTGATCAGACTAATGTGGTAACTTACAGATGTGAGTTCTGTGACCAGACCGGAAGATCTCTTTTCCTTCTCCGCCGAACTACTGAACATCTGCCGCAGTTGAGATGCCTCCTGACTGGCTGTTTCATATGCAGTCTCAATCTACATAAATAACAATTTACATAATAAGGGGTTTAAACATTATGATAGCAATACAACTATTAAAGTAGATATCAAGAACTAGAAATAACCTACATTAAAGCACAAATTGGGATGATTGTTTCTCTCTCAACTGTACTATTCCACATCTGGCGTGGCTGAGCTCCCCCTTGATAGACTTTATCCCATGCAAGCTTAATCTACAGAAATATCAGGGTAAAGAGGGCTCTAGCCTTCAAGATCAGAAATAATAATTGTCATAAAAATTTGGTCTAGTGAAGGTACCGGTTAATTGTTCTATTCTCCACTGAACTACTCAACATCTGATGAAGCTGAACTGCCTCATGACTGACTTTCATATGCGGTCTCAATCTACAGAAATAATAGGTTAAGATTGAAAGGGATCTAGTAACTTTGTTGATATCTGCTAAAACTGACGAAGGGTCAATAAAATGTGTATTTCTGTCGTTAGATATGTCCGCTGAGTGATATGTGAAAATTCCATGGTAAATGAATGTCATATGACCAGGAAATGAGCAAAAATGCAAAGTGATATTCACAAACTCATTGCACTGACTTTGTACACATTATCCACTACAGAATTTAAAATCCAAATACTTCAATCACATATAACTCTATAACAAAAGAGAAATTTGTAAAAACCCAAACCTGTTCCATGTTTCTATCGGTGATATGAATACAGTGAGGTATGTGAGAATTGCTAGAATTAGTTATGAGCAAAACACTCACCTCGTGGAATCTGTTTGACTCTATCTGTAGAGCCAGTCTGAACTCATCCTCCAGGTCTGTGTACTGCTTGGTCAGGGTCTCAATTCTGTAGGGATAAACAACAATCAATAACAAGTTTACATCAATAACAATTGAATTACCACAGAGTGGTATGTTATCATTCAATGATTTTGTATGGCTCAGGAATGAGAGTTTAACTATATGTAACATATACGTTTCTAAAGTGAATGGGTGAACTTATTACAGCATCAAAAATCATCATTACTAACACTACCACCACCACCACCATCATCATCATCATCATCATCATCACCACCACAATTATCACCACAACTACCATCATCATCATCATCATCACCACCATTATCAATACAATACAATACAATATAAGTTCTTATATAGAACTTATATTGTATTGTATTGATAATGGTGGTGATGATGATGATGATGATGGTAGTTGTGGTTATGGTTATGGTTGTTATGGTTGTGGTTGTGGTTATCATCAGTGTCATCATCATCATCATTATCATCATCATCATCATCATCATCATCATCATCATTACCACCACCACCATCATTGTCATCATCACCACCACCAACATCATTATGACCACTATCTACCTCTTTCTCTTTGTTATAATTCTCTTTTTTCCCCTTCATTCCAAACAATGTTGTAATTCTATCACATGTGAATGAATTGAAACAACGGTCAAGGGTTACATATCTGACCAATCTTCTAGACTAGTTAGTGGTCATCTAAATACCAAAGGTGATGTTTATACCAAAGACCAACCTTTCTTTGTAGAAGATCTGACTGTGCTCCTGTCTCTCTTTCTCTCTGCCCAACTCCCTGTCCAACATGTCTTGTATCTCCCTGCTCCCTGGCTTGTAGTACTTCTGAATCTCATTTCTTCTCATTTCAAGTTGTAGAAAAGAACAACAAAACAGAAGGAAAGAAACCTATAATAAAACCTACAATTGTAATTGATTATGATGTGTTCTCCAATTTAAAGGTTCATCATGCCATAGAAGTAAATTGAGATAAAATCCTAAACATGAAACTAGTAAAGGTGCGACACAAAGATTAAATATCCCATGCCCTTTAGGTTTTTCAAGCTTTTAATAAGCAACTAGCTTACGATAGCTGTATCCTGCATTTCATGTTATTCATGTTATTTAATGATTACAATGCTAGACATTTCAAAGAATGTAATTCATTAATTTGATAAGCTTACATAATACTTATATTTGTATTTTGTCCCATTTCCTAGTATTTGTTTGTCCCAATACAAAAATGATTGTATATAATTGAAATACAGTATGAAAACACAACAGTACAAAACATAGATATACATAGTACATACTAAATACAAAGAAATAATTTTACCTATGTTCCTGCTCTCTAGTTGCTAATAATTCCTGCAGCTGATGAACCTTGCCCTCCTGTTGACCCGACTTGACCCGCACAAGCTCCAGCTCTCTCTCCATGGCCGCTGTCCGCAGCTGATACTCCTGCAGCCTCTTGGCCTAAAGTTACAAAAATAACAATAATATTAGAGCACCAGTCCCCTGTTTAATTCCCAGAGAAAGCCATTTTCCATGCTCATTTTTCATTTATTTTTCCCACTGAAGACCTATCGATATTGGTATAAAATGCATTCTTCATAGACTCCAGCCCAGTCAGGCAATTACAAATTTGGTATTGATACTATTTTGATGCTCAAAACTCACTTACAGGGCTAATTTTGAGCCATACTTAACCAGCACATAATACACTTCATTCACAGCTAATTCTCTCACAGTATTTGTCCCACAGTGAAATTAAATAATTATGAGAAATCACTTTCAGATTTTAACATGGTCCAACAAACAGAGATTTTAATTATACATATAATACACCATAATCTGAAATATAAGGTCATTTGCCTCTGACAAAGATTCTGCTAGGGATCAAAAGCTTGACTATCAATCTCTTGTAGTGTGCAATTGGGTCTACTCACATCATGCGCCTGCTGTTTGAGTTTCTCAGACTCCATTCTCCTGGCGGTCTCCTCCATGGCTCTCAGGGTTTGTCTCTGATCCTCGTCCGCCCTCTGACTCACGGATAACTTCTGTAAAGCCTCTTTTAATCTTCCCTGAAACCAAATGGAAAGAAAAGACAGGTAAGAAAAATTTAGAAACTGCATTGCTTTTTTTTTATCTCTCCTGAATGGAAAGAAAAATGGAAAGAAAAAAATGTATCTACCACAAAAAATGTAACGTTCCTTTTATACTTCCTAGATTGACCAAACAAGAGCTAACTATTTCTCCCACGTCAATCTTTGTGTAGCATCTTCCAAATTGCTCTGGGAGTCTGCCTATGATCCCAAACCCCCTGGCTCACAGAAATCTTCTGCAAGACATCCTTTAATCTCTCCTAAATCAATGAATCATTTGTTTATAAACAAAAGTTTGTGTAAACAATACAGAATCTACAATACTGAAGAGATTTACAAGAGACCGACGATGTACAGTGGCATATATCTGGGGTGGGGAGTAAGTGCATGTATACCCTGGGCCCCAATCAGGTGTTTCTCTATCTTTTAGATCACAGCCAATCATAGTCTGATGTAGAAAATGATATTTTTAAATTTTATTTGCTACTATATTTTCAGCAATAGTATGGTCAAAACTTCAAATCATGTGTGTCATAAGTACCTTGAGTAAGATGACATCATCTTCCAGCCTTGTTTTGATCTCTTTCTCGTTCATGACAGCCTGTTTCAGGCGACCGCTGGCTTCAATCGCCACTTCCTGGAGCTCTCGCTCTTCATTGGCTACAAAGCAGACAACAACAAAAATGATGGTTATTGTTTTTGCTAATAGACATTAGGCAATATATTTCACCTCCACAATTAACAGTTTGCCATTTGCTTGAAACTTTGTTCACCATTTGAACTCCTTCTTGTTTATGACAACCTGTTACAAGTGACCACTGGCTTCGATCAACTTCCTGCAACTCTCGCTCTCCACTGGCTACAAACAGACAGGGGTAAATAATAATTGTTCTCTTTGTTTTGTATTACCAAAATTAGAAATACATACTAATACAACTACTGATATCTCACATTCAAATAAATTTGTTAGCTGTTCTTCGACTATGTTACTAAGTACCTGTAATAGTTGAAAAGCAACACATTTCCCTCCAAAACACAATTGCCAGTGATATCATTATTCCATTGTTTATCTAATTATGTCTAATCAAACTGTTCATGACATGTTTCAATTAATGAAATTATAGAAGAACCAGAATTCTTTAATGTAAAAGAGTACATTTCACTAAGAATATTGTTAAAACTATAGTTACTAATTTCACATTTACTATGTACCTTCAATTTTTGTATATTTGAGCATTGGATCTTTGAATACACACAATATTTTTTTAATTGTAGTAAATTTTGCCCAACTGTTTAATTCTCATCAGGCCAGGTCAAAAGTGTGAGACAGATAGAAACCTTTTGTTTGGAGATCCTTGATGTGATCTGCCAGCCGAATGGCTGCCTGTTCTGCCTTCCACCTCCTCTCCCTCTCTCGGTCCAATTCCTGCAGAAGGGACTGAAATACACAAGAACAGAGTGTTTTTTATACATCCACATTGTCACGGCCCGGTTGAGGGTCGACAGTAAAAAATAGAGAGGAGAACTTATCGTAAGGACAATCAACACAACAAACTGACTAGGACTCGTTAACTTCAGTTTAAAGTATTTTAATCAATAGAAAAAACTCACTTTCAAATCAAAATGACCTTCAAAAGGTTTCAGACTAAACAAATATAATTGTGACAAATTATTCCAAACGACTATAGGGTGAATTACACGCCCATATAATAAAAGAACATCTTTAGACTTACAATTTCGCTGTGATTTTAAGGATTTACATTTACATACTCAATAACTGAATGAATGTTTAATGATAACACGGACTAATCAAAGCACACACACACAACCTACTGAATCACCCAAACACATCACAAAAAAAACCTGACAGTTCGCGGTTGGGGCCCCGTTACAGCGTTCAAACACGAGCTGAAGGATTACTGGTTCTCGACGGTGATTTCTGGTCGATGTCCATTCATGCGTCTCCGTTGCGACGACCTTGACGAGTCCACGATGTCGGTGACGACGCTGCGCACCTCGACGAGGAACGGTTACACCTGCCTTCCAGGGTTCCGGTGAAAGACGGCTCCAGTCCCGAAATAAAACTCTATAATGGAAGAATAATCACCAAAAGTCTTTCCAGAAGTCTATTCTTTATTATAGTCACATGGGTATTCATTTCGTATACACACAGACATCAGCATCCATACGCATGCATCACAATTACTCAGTCCGTGTGAATTACAATAAACTTGAGTTCCTTCATTTCAAATAACTAATTATTGGCTTTATTTAAAAGCCAAGTCTACCGAGATATATCAACTGTAATTTCTATAATTACTTGCTTTGACGAAATATCAGTGTACGTCGTCAATTAATGGTTAACATCATCAATCTTTCTTAATCTAACACCCGTACTTCACATTCTAATAATCAAATCATTAAGGTATATCATCGTTTCTCAGATTTGTAACAAACAGTTATTACATGTCTAACAAAATTGTATTATTTCATTTACACAATAAATATGGAATGACAATTTGAGCTTACCACCATAGGTGAGTTTTCCCTCTAAAAGACACATTGACTCGTCCTCTTCTAATAACAAATTGGTCTGTTTAGACCACGATGAAATACTGATGATTCTTTACTAATAATATTAACAGAAAATAACATGGTGAAACAACATGACGGCTGCTTAAATTGGCGAACTCCAGCACCAAACCCAACTACATTGGTTTAGCGCACTGACGTCTTTACGCCCCGAAAGCAAAGAACAGAATGATTCATACCGTACAGTACACGGCAATGCCTTGCCTAACATATCACTTCGGGCGTGGCACATAACAGCTAGCTTTCATGTTCAAAGGTAACCCTTATACCCGCACTTGATCCCTAAACCTACATTAATACAATAGCAATACGACAGTACGGTAACGAAAGGACTATGTTACCGCTACGGACACCGATTGCTCATTTGCATACTTTTCTAAGCAACGAGCAACATAACAAAAGAGCTTCTAGAAGAGCTTGCATTCCAGGCAATCGCCTCGTCATTACCCCTGTCACACTTAGCTACCTTTCACCAACGATCGTTAAAAGGAATTAAATAAAAGTAAGAAAAGCTAAAAGACAAAATCAATGGCAATTTCACACTCTACCTGTGACATTTGCCCCTCAACCAAAATTGACATTTATTTTAAATTTTCAGCCATTACCCTTTACCAAGTTCCAAAAAAAAAAAAAAAAAGGTTAAGATCAATTTCTCCTACAAACTACCAGTATAATTGAACGTTTACCCCAAAGGATAAACAAAAATCTATTTACATGCTTATTCTACAAGAGGGCAGCGACTCAGGTAGTCTGCCCCAAGGTTTTCCGATCCTTTGATCACTTCCACATGGTACCGGTGTGCCTGCATCGCGAGTGCCCATCGCATCACTCTCGGGTTTTTCATTTGTGCTTTAGACAGATTGGCCAGCGGAAAATGGTCGGTTTGTAGTCGAAACTGTCGCCCATGCAAGTAATATGCAAATTTCTTGACCGCCCAGACTACCGCCAAGCATTCGCGCTCGATAATCGGGTACGCGCGCTCTCGTGCGTGCAGTTTGCGGCTCGCGAATTGGACCGGAAACAACTTGTTGTCGTGCGCCTGCATGAGAACGGCGCCGAGGCCGACATCCGATGCGTCTGTACGTAGCACGTACTCCTTAGAGCTATCCGGAAGACGAAGTATGGGGTATTTACTTACCCTATCCTTTAAGGTCCGGAAAGCGGCTTCCTCCGCCTCTCCCCATCTTACCTTGGTGGGTGCGCTGTTCTTGGTTAGATCCGTCAGGGGTGCAGCTATTACAGCCATGTTAGGTATGAATTTGCGATAGTATGCTACAAGACCGATAAAGGCTCTTACCTCTTTCTTGGTTGTCGGTCTCGTTGCCGCCATCACCTTCTCCACCCCTTCATTCGTAGGCTGGATCATACCCTCACCTACCTTGTGTCCAAGATACTCCACAATGGTACAACCAAAGTGACACTTCGTTGGTCTTGCGGTGAGGTTTGCGTCTCTGAGTGCAGTGAGCACTCTTCTGACATCGTTGATGTGTTCTTCCCATGAAGAGCTGTATATCAAGATGTCATCTATGTAGTGAACGACATTGGGTATACCTTCTAGTAGACTCCTCATCATCCTCGTGAAAAGAGCCGGTGCGTTTACCATTCCAAAGGGAAGAACTTTGAATTCATACTGTCCATCCGGCGTTACGAACGCCGTTTTTGCTCTGTCTTCTTCCTTTACTGGTATCTGCCAATAACCTTTGCACAGGTCGATTTTCGAGAAGACTGTCGCCCCTCCAATGTCCGCAATGATTTGCTCCATGTTTGGTATAGGTTCATTGTCGATCACAGTTGCAGCGTTTATCTTCCGATAGTCCACACAAAAACGGTTTTTACCATCCTTCTTCTTAACGATTACAACGGGTGACGCATAAGGCGAATTCGATTTCACTATTACGCCCATCTTCATCATCGTATCAACCTCTTCTCTGATGGTTTCCCGTAACGATTGTGGGACTTGATATGCCCTCGAACGTATGTGACTTTGTGTGTTCAGTTCTACGGTGTGACTGATGATGTCAGTCCGTCCGGGCGCATCCGTCAGAATGTCCTCGAACTCGTAGATGAGTGTTTCCAGTTCTGCTCGTCTACTTTCATCAATCCCTTCGCCGTATTTCACGTCAGTCACACCTTCAGTCTGTTCTAACGACGGAAATGACATTCTTACAGCACCGTCACCATCTGTGCCATCTTCGATGACCTGCACGGCATTGCCTGCCGAAACAGACGGTCCACCGGTGTCGTCGTCCACATCGACGTCGTCATCACCTCGATCCGGAACAGGTGCGTCGTCGATCACGACTTCGTCCACGTCCTGTATGACGTCATCATCCCGCTCTTGCGACGATCTGGCTATGTATCGCTTCATGAGGTTTGCGTGGAAGGTTCTTCTCCTCTTCCCGATTTGCAGTGAGTAGTTGTTCCGTGCTACCTTTCCTACCACCTCGTAGGGTCCTCTCCACTGCATCAAGAGCTTGTTAGAGCTGGTAGGGAGCAGCAGTAGCACCCGGTCACCGCACTCAAACCTGCGTTCCTTGGCCTTGACGTCGAAATGTCTCTTGTATTTCCTCGACGACCGCTCAAGCTCAGTCTTGGCCATACTGCACGTCGATTCCAACCTCTCCTGTAAGTCGATAACATACTGGTAAGTAGTCTTGACTTCCTCTTCAGATATTTCTGCTGACCACAATTCCTTCAGGATGGTTAAGGGACCCCTGACTGCCCTCCCATACATCAACTCGAAGGGAGAGTATCCCAGACTCTCGTGAGGGACCTCACGATAGGCAAACAAGAGGGCGGGTAAGTACCTATCCCAATCCTTTGGACGTTCCTGACACATTCTCCTTAACATCTGTTTCAACGTACCATTGAACCTTTCACAAGCACCATTCGCCATTGGGTGATATGGGGAGGTGTGAAATTGCTTTACACCAAGCAGACGAGAAACCTCCTTCATCACTCCAGATACAAACTGAGTACCATTATCTGACAAGATTTCGTTCGGAACCCCTAACCTTGAGAAAACTTCCATCAAAGCTTCAGCCACACTTTCTGAGTCAATACGCGACAGGGCTACTGCTTCAGGGTATCGGGTCGCTAGGTCGACAATCGTTAGAATGTATCGATTACCCTTTTCCGTAACTGGCTGTAAGGGTCCTACCAGGTCAACTGCGATTCTTCTGAAACAAGTATCAATTAGGGGAGGCATAACTACGGGAACGTTGCCAACCTTTCCTTTGGGAGTGGTCCGCTGACACGGATCGCATGACGCACAGTACCGTCTGACGTCTGACTGCAGTCCAGGCCAGTAGAAGTGACCACATATTCGCTCCGTAGTCTTCTTCGCCTTGAGATGTCCCGCCAATGCCGAGTCATGGGCGAGCCGTAGGACTTGTTGCCTGAAGGGGGTAGGAACAACCAACTGTGTGAGCATCTGCCCGTTGGCTTGTGCAGGTGACTGAAATTCACGGAAAAGAAGATTATTCTTATAGTAATAACGCACCTGACCCTTTCCTACGTTGATGGACCCACCTCCTGCAGCAGCAATCTGTCGGGGTTTCTCCAAAGACTCATCCTGTTGCTGAGCAGCAATGATGTCCTCCCTGGTAGCGGCAATCTCTGGGTCTCCCACTGATCCCAGCGGCCTCCAAGGCCTCTCCTTCCGCTGCCTCATACCACGTGTCTCTACAGCTGCGGCTGGTGTTGTTCCATCCAGTTCTGGCTGTAACGTACTCTGGTCATCGATGCTTGATTCGGCACCGACCTCCTCAGCGCTGTCGTCTGGCGGAGAATCATGTGGCTCCTCGGTGACCACTCCACTGTCCTCGGCTGCTTCTGCTAGCCACCCAGTTTCTGCTTCATCAGGCTTCCTTGCACCTGAAATGTTACCAATGATAACATCATAAACAGGGTTAGACATGCAAAGTGCATTCACCTTACCAGAAAAGAAAGGACAACTTACCTTTACTGTAGCGACCGGTACAGACCTCACTGTTCCGTCGATAAGGACACAAGTCTGACTTTCACCAGTGAATTCATCTTCACGCACTAACTCAGCGCGTACCACAACAGTACTACATCCAGTATCACGTAACACTTTCACTGGCTTACCGTTCAACATGCCCTCACAGACTGGCATGTGAGTACCTACAGTGCACACTGCACTAACTACTGGAAGTTTGTGTCCACACTGCAGAGTTACTGACTTCATGTCAGCGCCTACACTAGCACTAATTTCCTCACTACTACTATCATCTGCCGTGTTCTCGGGACACACCCCAACAATACAAGCACTGCCCGTTTGCTTGCCCGAATCCGATCGGAAGGGGGAGGGCTTCTGATTGCTGAAGCCTCGCTTTCCACGATCTGGACATTCCATAGCTAAATGCCCTGGCTTACCGCATACGAAACATTTGCGTTTCGACATCGGGACAAAACCACCTTCCGGTTGTGGTCTCCCGACAGCTGGTCGCTTCAACTTATCAGCCTGCGGCGCGTTACGATTCGGACCACGCGCAACGGGTCCGTGCGCTGAGCAATACTGCTCTGCGGTTTCTACCAATTCGGACAATTTCTTCGGGCTCCGTTCTTTAATAAACATCGCCAATGAACGATCACAACCGTCAAGAATTTGTTCCATCACTAACAATTCGAGTAGCGTTTCATAAGACTCACCTCTTCCACTCAACTCTACCCACCGTTTGGCGTAGGCAGTTATCCGAGCGGAATACTGCATGAACGTTTCATTGTTGCCCCGTTTTGCGTCGCGAAATCGCTTACGAAATCCTTCACTCGTTAGAGCGAAGTGCTGCAGCAGCGTCGCTTTCAATGTCGCATATTTGCTCGCGTCTTTGGCAGGCATGCGCGTGTAAACGTCTAATGCACGCCCTGTCAACAGATTGCCTAACGCGCACGCCCAATATTCCGGTGGCCATTTCTGTAGTGTAGCATGGCGTTCAAAGCGCAATATATAAGCATCCAGCTCATCCGAGTCTGCTCTGAACACTGGCATATTTGGCACATTACTAGGGATACCCTTGGGAACGCTACGCGTATGCCCTAGCTGAATCAATTCCTTCTCATGTTCCCTTTCCTTTTCCCGTTCTTCCCGTTCCTTCTCACGGTCTTCTATTTCCTTCTCCCGTGCTTCCCTTTCTTTCTCACGATCCTCCCTTTCCTTATTCCTTTCCTCCCGTTCAGCATCTTGTTGCTGACGTAATTCAGCCTTACGTATTTGTTCCTTACCCTCTACAAAATCTAGCAATTCCTGCCCTTGCAGACCACACTGTTGGCCCAACTTCATAAATATTTCCATAGACATTGTTCCTTCTTACAATCTTACGAGATGTCAAGCAAACGCTACTCTACCTAATCAAGTACTACACTAAATACCAATAACTTAATTATAACACTAGCAAGCTGTCATACCACATAACATAGTCCGCCTGTTCGATGATAATCCAGATAAGTTTCCTCTCCCGGACAAGCCCCCATTTGTCACGGCCCGGTTGAGGGTCGACAGTAAAAAATAGAGAGGAGAACTTATCGTAAGGACAATCAACACAACAAACTGACTAGGACTCGTTAACTTCAGTTTAAAGTATTTTAATCAATAGAAAAAACTCACTTTCAAATCAAAATGACCTTCAAAAGGTTTCAGACTAAACAAATATAATTGTGACAAATTATTCCAAACGACTATAGGGTGAATTACACGCCCATATAATAAAAGAACATCTTTAGACTTACAATTTCGCTGTGATTTTAAGGATTTACATTTACATACTCAATAACTGAATGAATGTTTAATGATAACACGGACTAATCAAAGCACACACA
This sequence comes from Echinarachnius parma, assembly GCA_037951105.1. Taxonomy (NCBI): domain Eukaryota; kingdom Metazoa; phylum Echinodermata; class Echinoidea; order Clypeasteroida; family Echinarachniidae; genus Echinarachnius; species Echinarachnius parma. The sequence continues at coordinate 53,125 of JBAMJV010002679.1, forward strand.
CACAACCTACTGAATCACCCAAACACATCACAAAAAAAACCTGACAGTTCGCGGTTGGGGCCCCGTTACAGCGTTCAAACACGAGCTGAAGGATTACTGGTTCTCGACGGTGATTTCTGGTCGATGTCCATTCATGCGTCTCCGTTGCGACGACCTTGACGAGTCCACGATGTCGGTGACGACGCTGCGCACCTCGACGAGGAACGGTTACACCTGCCTTCCAGGGTTCCGGTGAAAGACGGCTCCAGTCCCGAAATAAAACTCTATAATGGAAGAATAATCACCAAAAGTCTTTCCAGAAGTCTATTCTTTATTATAGTCACATGGGTATTCATTTCGTATACACACAGACATCAGCATCCATACGCATGCATCACAATTACTCAGTCCGTGTGAATTACAATAAACTTGAGTTCCTTCATTTCAAATAACTAATTATTGGCTTTATTTAAAAGCCAAGTCTACCGAGATATATCAACTGTAATTTCTATAATTACTTGCTTTGACGAAATATCAGTGTACGTCGTCAATTAATGGTTAACATCATCAATCTTTCTTAATCTAACATCCGTACTTCACATTCTAATAATCAAATCATTAAGGTATATCATCGTTTCTCAGATTTGTAACAAACAGTTATTACATGTCTAACAAAATTGTATTATTTCATTTACACAATAAATATGGAATGACAATTTGAGCTTACCACCATAGGTGAGTTTTCCCTCTAAAAGACACATTGACTCGTCCTCTTCTAATAACAAATTGGTCTGTTTAGACCACGATGAAATACTGATGATTCTTTACTAATAATATTAACAGAAAATAACATGGTGAAACAACATGACGGCTGCTTAAATTGGCGAACTCCAGCACCAAACCCAACTACATTGGTTTAGCGCACTGACGTCTTTACGCCCCGAAAGCAAAGAACAGAATGATTCATACCGTACAGTACACGGCAATGCCTTGCCTAACATATCACTTCGGGCGTGGCACATAACAGCTAGCTTTCATGTTCAAAGGTAACCCTTATACCCGCACTTGATCCCTAAACCTACATTAATACAATAGCAATACGACAGTACGGTAACGAAAGGACTATGTTACCGCTACGGACACCGATTGCTCATTTGCATACTTTTCTAAGCAACGAGCAACATAACAAAAGAGCTTCTAGAAGAGCTTGCATTCCAGGCAATCGCCTCGTCATTACCCCTGTCACACTTAGCTACCTTTCACCAACGATCGTTAAAAGGAATTAAATAAAAGTAAGAAAAGCTAAAAGACAAAATCAATGGCAATTTCACACTCTACCTGTGACACACATATATGTTGAATGTTTACACTAAAATACACAACAAAAAAAGTACACTTCACTACAACCATTTAGTATAAAAAGGAGATAACTATATGTTTAAACACATTCTGGACTGGTCTCCCAAATAGCCTGGCTGAGGTCTATGGTATGTTATATAATTATATTTTTAATAAATCAAACAGGCATTGATGGGTTACAGAGCTACATTTGTATTCATATTATAAATAAAAGGCTAATTCTGAATTTTGAAGCAGGTTACTTTTTAAAAATATAGTAATAAATTGGCTTACAATTAAGTTAAAGTTTTCCTTCCATAGCCATTGAATGAGCTATGGGTGTTTATGGCACATTAAAAGGCAGAGCCCTAAAACTAATAATATGATATAACCAAAACTACATGCTGATGTTTGTGCACAATATTTTGCATTCAGTTGTTGTTGTTTTAATAGCGGTAGTACGTGTATTATATTGCTCAGTGGCCAGTACGAAACTTAACTGTCGCAATCATTTTTTTTTAATAAATAAATTCGGGAGGATAAGGATAGTGATCGGGAGGGCGGGAGATGGGGGGAATTTTCGGGAGCCTCCCGGTGAAATCGGGAGGGTTGGCATCTCTGAGTTCATGTCTCGATTGACGCTTGAACCCAGCATACCAACATCCTCCGACTCCAGTCAAACAAACTAAATCCTTGGCTACAATATCTCTGAAGTATAACGCTTTGACTTGGTATAAAATCATTGTGATATTGTCCTACCAATCTATCTGCATCTTGCTCAGCAGTTGTTGCCACCACACGCCGTGATGAGACTGGCCGGCCTTGCCTCTCCTGACTGGTAGAGGGTGACGTGGAGATGTTATGGTCCCTTACTGGTGAAGGACTTGCCTTCTTCTTTGCTCTTGTTGGCCTGAAAGGGAAAAGTTTCACAAGAAGGATTCATGTAAATCTTTGGTGTAAATAGGTAGAAATATGAAGAATATGAGTTCATGATTTCATAAGTTAATAAGTTCATGTAGTTCATGTCTGATCAAAGGGTGGAGAAATTATATACTTGTAAGATGAAAATGTTTGTTTGTATGTTTATTTTTTGTTTAAATCAAATTTGTCTCTGAGAGATGAAATAATACAGAGTAAACATTAATATCCATCTCTTAAATCTTGAAAAAAATGGGGCAGGATATGATGCTGTCCGTTGCAATAGTTTATTTATTTCTTATCCATTCGAGGGATGGATTGTCCCGCTGCTGCTTTCTTGCCAGACACTCCTGTACCTTACCCTTACAAGTCCTAAATGTATCTTTTCAAAATCCTAGTATAATTTATTAATCAAATGCTCAGTCGAACACAACTCACAATTTGCTTGACCTTGCTGTACCATCCCCTGACCGTCTCTGTCTCCCAGCTGCTGCTGCTTTCTTGCCAGCCACACCTGTAACATCTGTCTCCGTCTGCTGCCTGCTCCTTCTCCTAGCCTCAGGTCCTGAATGGCTGCCTGGGTCACTCTCATCCGTTTGATCTGTGTCTAAAAAACAAATAATGATTACAATTCATCTCTCTTAATCATGCTTAACTTGTGACAAGCCTATTTGACCTTTGAATAGTTTACAAACCCAGTTCAAGATATCAATGGTAATATCCTTAACAATTTAACCTCATTACAAAATCATTAAAAAACTGTTAACTGACTTTAATACTGAGGAGGAATCATAGTAGCTTAGAGCTGAGCTGAGAATATCTGGCTTTCTGTAGCTTGTGGTTTTGAATCTATTTCGTTAAACAGATGATTCTATCTTCGTGTCAAACAGAAATGGTATACAAGAAAATATCCTAAATATCTGTATGTGTACAAATGAAACGACCACATCTACAATTGAAATAGGATACGCCCATTTATATGTCATACACACAATTTCCTGGCTGCACAGTGTACATAGACAATGCATGTGTCGGCGTGTCAACAAAATACATGCTGGCCAAGTATTGTCTATGCACTGCCTGGGACACACAACTATATGGTAATGTGTGTATGAATGGACTAAGTACCTCTCTTGGCTGATTTGCCTGTGTTATTTCTTCTGGGAGGAGGAATATTTTCTTCCGTGCTCTCAGTACTGGGCGACACTTCGTTGACTCTAGAGTTCAGCTGAGATCGTCTGGACATCATATCTAGGAGCTGATGTTCCAGAACTCGCAATCTCTCCTCGTGATTGATTGACGACGACTGGACATGGGTGGAGCTTGGGGGATCAAAATGTCTGCCCTGCGAGTGTGAGCAATAAGAATGACAAATGTTAAATGATAAGTGTATCATGATCATGATCATGATCATGATCATCTTATTTCAATTTTCTTCCTCCTTATCAACATCACCATATTAAGCATCATTATCATCATCCTAATCATCATCATCATCATAATCATCATCATAATTGTCTGGCTTTGTTTCATCATAGTGATCCTGACATCTCTGTGTCTGCCCTGCTCTGACTTCGTGCTATCACTGGTCCCTGATGATGCCAGGACCTTCTATGAATCCTCTTCAGAACCTCATCTAGACTCATAATCAACATATCATCCTCCTCCTCATCATCATCATCATTACAATCATCATTATCGTTGCTTTTTTACCTGGCTCTGTTTCATCATAGCAATCCTGACATCCCTATGTCTGTCCTGGTCCATCTGGGCACTGTCACTGGTCCCTGACGATGCCAGTGCTCTCTGGCGAAACCTCTCCAGGACCTCATCTATCTTGGGAGTGACAATCTTCACTGGAGCCTCCTTGAAGAAGAAAAAATCGTAGTCAGATAAAGAATTTGCCTTTCAATTGTTGATTTAGGAGAGATGGAATTCAGCATTAAAATTATGTTATTGTCTATACTCCTTCTAATAATTATCCATATAAAGCTGTCAATCAAGTGAAACAGAACTTACAACTTCAACTCATGTGCAAACATATTTTAAACTCAATCATTGTTGGAAATCACCCGTCAATATCAAGGCCGCATGACAGATATCAGTATGGTTTTAACAAACTTACAAACTTGAAAAGATCTTACCTGCTCTGCACTGCTCCCTACATCTGATGACAGAAGAAAGTCAAGATATTCTTCCAATCCTGAAAAGTAATTTTTTAAATATAAAAAATGGATGAACAAATATGACTTTGAGAGTTATAGAAGGACAGGAAATGAAAGCGATCAAGACAGAACTCCATAACTAACAAATACAATTTCATTTTAAAGTTTAGCTTCAAAATTGATTCAAAATGGAGATGATGAATTCAGTACAAAATGATATATTCTCCCTTTATCAACATGGGCAAAACACTAAAAGCCACATGTTTTATTTGATATAAAAACAACATCATATGTGAACCCTGGTATGTGTATACATATGTGTGTGTGTGTGTGTGTGTGTGTGTGTGTGTGTGGGGTGGGGGGGGGGGGGGGGGGGGAGGAGTGATCAAACCCACAACCTCCTGATTTGTAGAATGTGTACCTCTACCGCACCGCTCAAGTGTGCTTTGGGGATACAGGGGTTGGCAGCTCTTGTATCCCGTCATTCAATTGCTAAAAACACAACAAATAAGCCTCGAACGGACGGATCTAAACGGAAACGACCCAAGACCGCCCATCGACTACGAGACAACAAACTACAAATACTTGAGGTGAACATCCGCGGCCTAAGATCGAACATCGGAGACCTCGCCAACTTATGCAAGGAGAAGCAGCCAACCATTGTAATTGCAGTGGAAACATTCCTGGACTCGACTGTTCAAGATGGCGCAGATTGCATCGCAATTCCAGGTTACACCATGTGCTGCCGGAAAGACAGACCTCATACATCTGGAGGTGGCATTGCAGTGTACTGTTTGGAAGGTGTTGCCATACACCATGAACCACAGCGTGACCCCACTGACTTTGAACTCATGTGGCTCTCAGTAACTCTGCAATCGCAGAAACTACTCATAGGAGCTGTATACAGACCACCAAGTGCTAACTGTGACATCATTGATTACCTAGATGCTAACACTATACCAAAGATGACTGAATTTGGAGCAAAATCTGTAATGCTCATTGGAGACTTCAATGTCCATCACGAAGAATGGCTTGGCAGCCACAACACAGACACCGCAGGACGCCGGATGCTACAGCTTACTAGCAGCCTTGGATTAGATCAGCTTGTAAAAGAACCAACAAGAGGGGACCAAATCCTGGACCTTGTCCTGACCGATCTTCCTGCTTCATCTACCACTCTGGCTCCTGTGGGCACTTCTGATCATAACCCTGTACTAGCAAAGCCAGACGTCCCTACTTTCAGAGACAAGCCTTATACTAGGAAGGTATGGCAATATGACCGCGCCAACTACTGGGAAATGAGAGGCCACTTTGCCTCCACAGACTGGTCGCAAGCATTCAAGGAGAACGACCCAGAGAGGGCATGCAACAGGATCACAGAGATCATAACTGATGCCATGGATATTTACATCCCTAGCAAATCTGTAACAAAAAAGACTGCCGACAAAGCATGGTTCAATGACAAATGCAGAAGGGCTGCAAGAAAGAAACGCAGGATCTTTCGGAAACTCAAAAAGAACGACACAGCCTCTATGAAGGACACTTTTTCTGAAGCTAGGAAATCGTATAACACGGCGGAAAAAGAGGCCAAGAGGAACTACGACACGAAACTCAAAGAAGATCTAACTAATAACAATCTTAGCAGTAAAAAGTGGTGGAGGGTAGTCAACACTCTTGCTGGGAGGGCAGCTTATTGCGACATTCCCGTCATCGTTAACGATAATGCAGCTCATATTACAGCTGGGGAGAAAGCTAAAGTCTTCTGCAAGGCATTTGCTGAGAAATGCCACCTGCGAGATGCTGAAACCTCCGCCCCACACCTAGACGAAGTCACAGCAACCACCTTCCACAATGTCATCTTCAAGCCGAAGATCATCAATAGACTGTTGAAGCAGCTTGCACCCGACAAAGCAACTGGCCCAGACCAAATCCCTGCAAGAGTTCTTAAAGAGTGCAGCGCAGAGCTTGCCAGCCCACTTAGTCGCTTATTCCATCTCTGCTTTTCGCAAGGTGTTTTCCCAGGTCTATGGAAGACAGCCACAGTGACACCAATACACAAGAGGGACTCAAAGGCAGACCCGTCCAACTATCGTCCCATTTCCCTACTCAGCATCATTAGCAAGCTCATGGAAGCAGCAGTAAACTTGCAGCTACAAAGATACATGTTTCAGAATGACCTTATCTCAAACAGACAGTTTGGTTTCAGACCAGGCCACAGCACTGCAGATCTTCTCACCATACTGTCTCAGAAGTGGAACAACGCCCTGGACAAAGGAGAGGAGGTGTGTGTCATAGCGCTGGATATCAAGGGAGCCTTTGACAAGGTGTGGCACAACGGCCTGCTAGCCAAACTTCGGTCAAAGGGTGTCTGCGGAAAACTGCTGACATGGCTACACAGTTATCTTTCAGGGAGATCAATCAGAGTCGTCATGTCGGGCCAGACTTCGGAAGCGTCGCCAATCAACGCCTCTGTTCCCCAGGGATCCATTCTTGGGCCTCTGCTATTCTCTATTTACATTGACGATATTGTTGACATATGCGAGAACGAACTCTACCTATATGCAGATGACTCAACGCTGTTTGCTCCCATCCACTCACCTAAGGACATCAACGCTGTTGCTGCCAGTCTAAACAAGGATCTTGCCAAGATGAAAGCATGGGCTGACAAATGGAAGGTCACCTTTGAGCCAGCAAAGTGCAAGACAATGATGATATCAAAAAAACGAACTCCATCAAAACCGAACATCTATCTCGGGGACTGTCAGCTAGACTCAAATGACCAACTTGATATTCTAGGAGTCACGTTTGACTGCAAGCTCTCATGGACCAAACACATCTCAGCTATCGCCACCAGAGCTGGACAGAAACTAGGAGCTCTGAGGAGAGTTGCCGGCAAGCTCGACACTACAGGCAGATCTACTGTCTACAAGTCACAAGTCAGGAGCATTATGGAGTATGCCTGCCTATGCTGGACTAACGCCCCACCAACCACTCTCACCCAACTTGACAACATCCAGAAGAAAGCTCTCAAAATAATAGGAATTGATGAGACCACTGCACGCAACCTATTCTCCATCCCTAGCCTGTCCCACCGACGACAGATTGCTGCAGTGTCAACACTCTACAAAATGCATACTAGCAACTGCCCACAAGACCTGGCTGATATGCTTCCTCCTCCTCTGGATAGACGGCGTGTGACTAGGTACAGCACATCACTGCCAGACCACGCACTCACCATTCCTGATGCTCGAACATACACTCTGGATAGAAGTTTTACTCACTCGGCTGTTCGAACATGGAACTCTCTTCCAGATCATATTGTTGGCAACATAACAACCACTGGTCTTCAATCCTTTAAAGGCCGTGCGCATGTTCACCTCTTGTTAAAATAGTTTTTTTAGTATTAATATATATTTTGTTTGCTTAATTTTATTTTTTGAGTTTGATGCAGTGGACCATTTGATTGGCCCTCTAGAGTCACAATAACACTCTGGTGGGCTATTGTTCACATTTGCACCTTATATAAAAAAAAAAAAAAAAAAACATCATTATACTAGACATGATGATTTCAACTTACCAGGAATATCTACCAAGCCATCATCAGTCTGCACCGGTGCCCCACTCCTATCTACACCGTCTAAAGAGATGAGCTGCGGCAGAGAGTTTAGCAGGGCCATTCTATAACCTGTGGTGATTCATATGTTTGTATCAAACAGTTAGGGGCTAGAAAATGTGAAATTACCATTGCAATAGAGCTCTCATCCCTTAGTCATTAATTTATCCAATCAAAACTAATACACCGAAGAAATACATTCATGTATGCGTTTCATCAGAATTAAACAAACTTTATCAATACATATATACTTGTAATTTCATGGAATAAAGTTACTAAAATAATTATTTAATTTGTTTAGATATCAGTGCTTTTCGATCTATGTTAAAAAAATAGGTTAAACTTTACTTACAAATATAACAAGAGACTTAAAGTGCAAGAAAACAACAACAAAATGTATAAAGTAACAATTAATTGATGCTTAAAATCAACTCCAGTCATGTGGCCCAGTCAGCCTTAAATGCAATAAAGGCTTTTACAATTTTGGTGTAACAAGAATTGTTTACCCATACAGGCAAGTAAACTTTGGTACCAAATTAATACAATTTAAGTGGCCCAAGGCTCACTTTTAATGGCAGTATGTGGGCCAGTGATTGGCCAAAGGCACACTTTTAGATGCTCTGGGCCAGTGGGGCAGTGAGCCAGTGATTACTTCAAACCCTGCCTGTCAATTCACAGTTGACTGATTAACCATGGATAGGGAATTGAATCTGACCTGGCATTCTACAGACAGGGTTATCAGTCTGGTCTTGACTGAACGTCGCATGACGGAGATTGGGTAGTCCCACCAAGCAGCCAATCAAGTGCTCCGCTGATGATAACTGGTTGCCATGGAGACTTAGATGTGTGAGGCTGCTGTCTGAGCCGCGCAGTTCACTTAAACCAGAGACGTCTTGGATTTGGTTGTAGGATGCATTCAACCTTGTCAGTGACCTTTATGGATGGAATAGTTATGTAAGAGAAAAATGAAGCACAAATGGGATAAACCTAGATGGTGTGCAAAATTTATATTTTTAATACAATTTATTTCAAAATGTGTTTCAAACAAGATTACTTTGCTGTTAACAACTAAAAGAATCTGTTATTTTCGGAACAAATTTACAAGAGTTTCTCACTGAATATAAATATGCACACTTTTTAACCAAATTTTACATTAATTTTGTCCTTATTGAAAGGAATCCAAGTAACAAGAAACAAAAATTACTTAGAAGCAATATAAATTGACCAACCTTCATCATCATGATACAATTTTAACATAAAGTGTATATTATGCTAAACAAAATATCACAAACATTCAATTAACAACTCACTTCAATGATCGAAGATTACTCAGAGTGGCAAGCTGGTTGCAAGCAACATTGAGAGTCCGCAAGACTGTGAGCCCTTCGAGACCTTCAAGCCTGGTCAGTTGGTTGGACGACAGGTCAAGGTGACGGAGGGTGCGAGAGATCGGCTGCAGCGCTTCGATGTTTGCAATCTGGTTGCAGTGGAGGTTGAGTGTGTGTATGTTACCCTTGAGAGGTAGGCTTCTCATTGTCTGTATCCGTGCATCGATGAGGCACAGCTCACGTGAAGTTGTGGGGTCAGACTCATCATCCATGATGACTATGTCCTCCTCTCGGTCATCAGTTGCCAAGGAAACACCTGAGAATTTGACCCGAAACTGACCTCTGTTACCATGTTGCATGGCTTTGGTCTCATCAAAATATCTGTGGAAAGAAAAGCAGATAAACTTACAAATCAAAGTCACCAGTTTAAAAAACCCTCATGCATGCTCTTTATCCCTGTATCAATGAGGCACAGCATTACGTAAAGCCCACGGCTCAGAATCATCATCCCTGATGACCATGTCCTCCTCTCAGTCTGTTGCCATGGAAACACCAGAGAATTTGACCCGACCTGACCTCCGTGGTTAGGGTTACCATGCTGCATGGCTATGGACTGGTCTCATCAAAATATCTGTGAAAAGAAAAATGGAAACAAATAACAATTACAAGTTAAAAAATGAAACTTGGATATGACGGACAGCATTTTGGATGCTAATAGTAATATGGTGAGATAATTTTACTATCAGTTGGAAATACAGTATTTTCAGCCTATATGTTAAGCTTACAGGGATAGTTGAGTTTTGGTAGAGAGGGCGCTACACAAAATAATTTTGTTGTGAGATTATGAAAAACTGAGTGTCAAATTTGAAAGAGCATACAATTTTAATGGCAGAATAAACTTTATTTGATCAAAATCGGTTCAGAAACGGCTGAAATATCCATAAACATAACCATTTGTAATAAATGTGGGGCCCCACAAATATTCAATAATTTTGAACCAGCCGTTAAAATTCGTTTTAAAATGCTTCCTCATTTTCAAAAATTGTCAAAAGAGGTTTTTAGATAGTTGTTGATTATCTCTCTATCTAATCACTATTTCAACAAAACATCACATGCACAATATTTCATTTAAAATGGTTTAAACAAATGCGTTTTTTGAAAGTGCCCTCTTTAGTTTAAACAGCTCTTTTTGAATGATAACAGGCTTTTTACTTAGTCGTTTGTAATTTGTGTATTCCTTTTGAGCATGGTGGAGTTATAACTATTATAACTATAATGGTGCAGGCTTTGGTTAATAAAATTCAGTTTGACTAAAACTGTACTCTCTCTACCAAAACTCAACTATCCCTTTAAAGTTAAATTTAAAGATTTAAATTGAACCAGTCATAATATGACAGCCGTCAGCAATAGAGCGTTGTTCATCTTTGCCATGACACTTTCCAATTTCAAATTTTAACCGCTTAAGACGTGACCATTGGCATTGGCGTTGCCGGTTTCATACCCGATTTTAAACACAATTTCCGCTATTTTCGTGCAGAGTTTTGAGGAGAAATGGTTGCATTACTTGCAGTAGGTGAGTAGCAGCGCTGGGTTGTATTGTAGTCTGTAGATTGTCCGCTACAAGTAAGTTTCTGAAATTGTGCCAACATCGACTGACAGTCAGTCATCGTACAAGAAATTGTGAGTTGCGTGCATTGTCAATGACAATATTCAATAAGAATGGGAGTAGAGCGTACACGAAGTAGAGGTGTGCCGGTTTCAATCAACACTGTGATCTTGTGTACTACTAGCTAAAAAATAATGTGCGAGTTCAAAGACGATGACCCGACAATGCCCGATGACGATGTCCCAAAATATGATTGATAATTGATAAATCACAAATCTGATCATCGCATCCGACGCATCGGAATCTGCACTATTTACTTGATGTTTGAGTACATTTTTTTTGATATTTTGATGATTTTTTAGTCTCAAATTGTTGGAAATATATTAGGGTGCCGGGCGATGTGTAGTGTCTTTTTGGGGCTTTGCCTTTGCCTTGGTCTTGGAGGCTTTGGCGCTTTGGCCCTATCGCCGCTCCTCCTAGCCTCTAGGCCTACACGTCTAGTTCTCACGGTTTTCCTACGGGGAAGCACCGGGGGCAATTATACCCCAAAATCAGCAAAATAGCCAAACCAAAATCCAAATAAGCCAACATTTCAAAACATCGTCACACCGAAGCTAAATGACTATTTAACAAAAGATGTACACAACATTGACAATAATAAGCTTACCTACTCTCATTGGGGTGGAACAGCTACACAGTTTATTGCAATGATTTGAAGAAAAAAAGATATTAAGCAAATTTCTTCTCCCCGTTGAATTTTCCGCCGAGAGAAAAATAAATACACATTGCACTTGTGCGCATGCGCATCAGTAATGCTTGCCTAGTTTTCTCCCGGCCCGGTAAAGCAGAGTTATTGAAACTGTTATTGTCTTATAAAGATGGTGTTCTGATGCAAATTTTGAATATATTTCAGTGTAACATGTAAAACTGGTTATTTTTGTCTTGTCTGCGATTCGTGAGAGCAACAATCAGCTGCAATGGAGGTGTTGTTTTTCGACACACTTGTCCACGAGTCAAGCGAGGTAAGTCCCACCCGTTCAAAACGATGTCATTTCATCTTGAGTTATGTTATTTATACTAGTCTACTCTAGTACTCTAGTAACTATGATCAGCTCTGTGCGTAGCACAGAGCTGTGAATTACTGACGATCGAAATGGTGTAGCGTTTTTGCGATGAGGTGTTTTTATCACCTTTAATTATAATTTTTTTGTATTTGGTTAACCTTTTCTAGAGAACAAAAGTGCGTTTTATCTGCGCGCTACATAGAAATTATATGAAAAGTTATATGAAAAAGTTTCCTGTTATGTGTGAACTGAAATCATGTGAATACCGTGAAAATGTGTGATTTATAACAAGGAAACTGTACAAAATGGACCAGAACTTTGTGTAATGTATCAACCACCGAAATTGTGAAAGCGGTCAAATCTACACCTCGGTCCCATGTATGGTCACCAGATGTCAGTCAACCGACCCAGCTAGCTGGACATTTCTGTGTAAGCATATACCGTCATATATCTACACATGCAATAACATAAAACCATTTGCCATCATCGTCTTACATTGCCTAGATGTGCATACCTGTCAAAGGTTTGTTACTGCTTATCTGAAAGACATTTTGTTCATTAACTGCAGCTCCGGAAATACTTCTGATTAATGACTATGATATATGTCTGATGAGATGTATATATTCATTTACTGTTTACAATCACACTTGAACTACTTCTCATAATAATGTCTCCCATCAATATCGACATAATGATTTGAGAACATATCTCTGTCTGCGATATAGACAATTTCATACGACACACTTCATCTTATATAAGTTCAAACTCTGGTCTTGATTTTATCATCATGACGGCATTTGAACCTGAGCCCGGGGTGGATGACGCAACACAGAAGCTCATGAATGGCATGTTCTTGCGCTTCAAAGAAGAGAACAAAGAGCTACTCGAGTCGATCCACGTCACTATTCATGAGGCTGTCCAGAAGGAGTTCGAACGATTACACGACCGCTTGAATGAGCAGGAACGGAGAATGATGGACGTCGAGGTTGAGAACAAATCTCATGCCAAAGAGATCGCTCGCCTCACGTCCATTGTTGACAACCAACGGACAACAATTGATAATCTTCGGATTTCAACGGGAGACCTGGAGCAATACTCACGCAGAAACTGTCTGCAATTCTTCGGGGTCCGGGAAGAGAACAACGAATCCACGGATGACCTGGTTTGCAGAATCACCAACAACCAACTTGGGCTGAGCATCAGTAAGGCAGATATAGATCGCTCGCATCGCATGGGTAACCCGAGCAACAACAAGGAGCCGATCGCGAAAGACGGAAGACCTGCACCGAAGCCGCGACCACGCCCCATTGTGGTCAAGTTCGTCTCATACCGAACCCGTCACTCGGTAATCTCTAGTCGGCGGCTCCTCAAAGGATCACCGATCGTGATACAGGAACAACTGACAAAGGCCAATCTGCATCTCCTGAACATCGCAAAGAAGAAGAAGAATGTGGAGACAGCATGGTCCAGTGATGGGCGTGTAATCGCCAAAGTGGTTGCTACCAATGGACGAACAATAAACAAGGTTATTCGAAGCGAGAATGACCTAAATGCACTATGAAACATTAACAATAACTGAAAGCTGAACAATAAGCTGTTTTTATTGCCACTTTTCTTTTCCCTTAACTTGGAAAAGTGTTGAAAGCTCTATTTAGCAGTGCTTTTTGATAACATGAGATTTTTGTTTGATTTAGTTTTTTTTTTGCTAATTATCGAAGTTGTTTGTTATAGTTGTTTTCTTTAGTTGTTTTAATTGTGTATTTGTATATTTTCTATGCCGGTCAGAAATGATCAAACACTTAACTATGTTGATGGGGACGATGATTCAGTTTCTAGAGATTTAGATAGGCTTCAATCACTTAAGGGACTTAAAGTAGCCCATTTAAATTGCATATCGCTAACAAAGCATATTGACGAAATAAGAAGTATGGTTACTGATGCGAACTTAGACATAATGACTCTTAGTGAAACTCATTTATGTGAAAATATTGATGACGATGAAATATGTATCCCTGGATATACAATCATACGACGCGATAGGAATAGATCTGGAGGTGGAGTTGCGATGTACATTAAAGATGATTTGATTTTTATTCGAAAAGATGCACTGTTTGAAGATAATAAATTGGAAATAATCGTAACGGAGTTGAAACTTGAGAAACAAAAACCATTTTATGTGATTTGTTGGTATAGACCGCCGAATTCTAATCTTGAAGTATTTAATGCATTTGAAAGAGTAATTCAAAAAGTTGACGACATGAAGGTTCCATATGTTGTTCTTGGCGACATAAATTGTGATGTGAAAAATAACGTTATAGCATGGAACACTAGAAAACTGCTTGATATTATAGAATCTTATAATTGTGTACAATTTATTGATAAACCCACACGTGTTACTCGAACATCTTCTACTACAGTCGATCTCATTTTTTGTAACGATGAACAAAAAATAAATGAGAGTGGTGTAATTGAAGTATCTGTAAGTGATCATTACATGATATATTGTGTTATTGGAAAACATCGATGTCTTAATAGTAATACACACAAGTATAAAACAGGGAGAAACTTGAAAAAGTTTAACGTAGAAGAATTTAGAAGAGACATGAATAATATTGACTTTAATCCCGTGTATGAAATTAATGATCCAGAAGTAGCTTGCTCAGTTTTCCTCTCTTTGATAATGAAGGTGGTTGATAAACATGCACCACTTCGAAAAACTAGAATTAAACAAAAAGAATCCCCTTGGATGACACCAGATATTTTACAATTAATTCGTAAAAGAGATCGATTGAAAAGTAAAGCCAAAAGGTCGAAAGAAACGAATGATTGGGATAATTATAAACAAGCTCGCAATCACGTTACTGCCGAAATTCGCAGAGCGAAGCGTAATTTTATTTCAACAAAAATTGAATCGGCTGTTCGTGATGTGAAAATGATTTGGAAAACATTACGGTATCTTACACCCAAAAAGAAAACAGAATCGCAAGCTACTTCCATAAAAGTAAATGATCGTTATGTCCTTGGACAAGAATTGTCTAACTCATTTAATGATTACTTTTCAACAGTTGGTAAAACTTTACATGATACTTTTGAAACTAATGGTAATGATGACAACCCAATGACTCCTATTCCGAATGTAAACTCATTTGTATTTAATGATGTATCAACTATTGAAATAGAAAATCTTCTTAAATCTCTCTCTGAAAAAAAGGCAACAGGCCCGGACAATTTGCCAGCTAAACTCCTTAAATCCGTAGCTACTATCATTGCTTCCCCATTTGCATATATACTTAATCTGTCTTTGCGGAAAGGCATAATCCCCAGTCAATGGAAATGTGCAAGAGTAACCCCTATTTATAAAGGAGGGGAAAAGACATGCATGGAAAATTATCGACCAATCTCTGTCATACCTATCCTAGCAAAAATAATGGAAAAGGTAGTCTATAATCAATTATTCAAATATTTAATGGAAAACGATATATTATCTGATTGTCAATCGGGATTTAGACCCATGCATTCTACACAAACGGCCCTTTTGAACGTAACAGACAAATGGTTAAATGCAATCGATAGAGGAAACATTGTTGGTTTAGTTATGATCGATCTTAAAAAAGCATTCGATACAGTCGATCACAGTATTTTGATTAAAAAATTACAAATGTATAACTTTGGCCAATGCACTTTAAAGTGGTTCACAAACTATTTTGATCATAGAAAACAATTTACATCTGTAAACGGCTATTCTTCCGATGAAAGGGAAATTACATGTGGAGTACCCCAAGGCTCATTATTGGGCCCTCTATTGTTCTCGATATTTGTCAACGATATGCCTAGTACAGTACATTCATGTGACATATCATTATATGCCGACGACACGTGTATATTTACCTCATCTAAAGACCCAGTAGAAATTTGTAGTAAATTGAATGAAGATCTCTCAAGATTATCATGCTGGTTGAAAAATAATAAATTAATGGTTAACCCCCAAAAATGTGAAGTAATGTTTATAGGCACTCAACAGCGACTAAAGAGATCACAAGAAATTATTTCTGATTGTCATATGTACATTGACAATAATGAAATAAGAAGGGTCGAATCATGTAAATATCTAGGTGTCATCATTGATCAAAATATGTTATGGAAAAATCAAATTGATCATGTAAAGAAGAAAGTGATCAAATGTGTATACCTGTTAAAAAGAATACGTTCATATATAAATCAGTACACGGCTTTGACTTTTTACAAATCAATTATTCAATGTCATTTTGATTATTGTAGTGTGGTATGGGCAAATGCTTCAAAGACTAATTTAAATCAATTGCAAGTATTACAAAATAGATCACTTCGTATTGTTATGAATGTTGATTATATGTATTCCTCAGATAGTTTGTATGATACTCTGAAATTAGATCGCTTATATATACGATGGTCTAAACAATTAGTATGTACAATGTATCGGTCCGTTCATAAAATCTGTCCACTTTACCTTAGCAGCATCTTTGTATTCCGTGAATCAGTATATTGTACAAGGTCTGGTCCAAATAAACTAAGACTTACTCAGCCGAAGACCAATTACGGGAAAAGATCCCTTATCTATCGAGGGGCCAAGATTTGGAATGAGTTAAATTATCCTAAACCCACTATTGTATCAATTGAAACCTTTAAACGACACTTAAATAGTAACCCCATCATCCTGACCATTCTTAGCAGACAAACTTAACATATTCAACGTATTAAGCTTAATCTACAAGACCCCCGGTTTCCTTCCCCCCCCCCCTTTTTTTTTTTTTTTTTTTTTTTTTTTTTTTTTTTCTTTTTCTTCTTCTCTTTTTTTTTTTTTCTTCTTACCCTCGTACTAGTAGTTCTTTGTTTGTTTATTTTTGTTTAGACTTGCCCGATTTATGTTGTTATAGATAGTTATTTAGTCCTTTTTACATTGTATTATTATACTTGTTGTGTATTCACTTGTCGTTTTCCATGTATTGTTATGATTGTATGTTTTTATCTTGGCCTGGACCCCTTTGAAAAACAGCTTGTAGCTGACAAGGGCAATCCATCCCATGAGTGGAGAATAAATAAATTTAAAAAAAATAAAAAATAACTTACCTCAAATTGATGATTAATCCCAAACGGCTTCGCACAAATATTCGAAATTGTCCTGTCGCCTCCAAAGTCATCGGCAATGCATGCTGGGATATATAGGCGAGGTTTTATTCCGGTTCCGCGCGTAAGTGGCGATCGGTTGACTAATACATATAAGCCAGGCCACTGTACTCAATGTTAACCTAACCGCCTGGCATATACATCACTCGAAATCTTGCAGGAACATGTTTGTAGATGGGCGATGAGGTGTTTTATCCTCTTTTAAAAGCAGATTTTTTTTTAATTTTGTTTACTTGTACTGCACCCTAAAATACCTATGTACGACGGCGCTACACAAAATTGCTATAAAAAGAATGATAACTTACCTCAAATTGATTATTTATGTCGATCGTCCTTGTTAGAATCCGGCTTTTTTTTTCGATCCGTCGGCATCGCACAGCGGGATTCTAACAAGGACAATCGACATAAATAATCAATTTGAGGTAGGTTATCATTGTTTTTATAGCAATTTTGTGTAGCGCCGTCGTACATAGGTATTTTAGGGTGCAGTACAAGTAAACAAAATTTTTTAAAAATCTGCTTAAAGAGGATAAAACACCTCATCGCCCATCTACAAACATGTTCCTGCAAGATTTCGAGCGATGTATATGCCAGGCGGTTAGGTTAACATTGAGTACATCTTGGCTCGTACGCCAAAGTTTGACCTGCGACCTCACGCATGCGCACTGTGGACACAAATTCGGATACCATTTTGGAATTTTTGCTTCTTACCACAATCTGGACGATAAAAACCTAATTTTGTGAATAAATACACCGAATGGAGCCTCATGTATCAAGACAGTGGACCATTGATGTCCATGGATAACATCCGTCGTAAGTATAAAACCAGATATAAATTGTATAGTATCTTATATACTATTTTTACCAATAATTGTTACGAGCGATACACCTAACACACACTTCAATATGCCAGGCTCTGTGCTACGCACAGAGCCTGGTTAGGTTAGTACTCTAGATAATTAAAGTAAATAAATAAGATTTTTTTTTTTGTAAAGCTGTATTTAATTACTGACCACTTATTTTTTCTCCACGAAAAACAAAAATTAGATGCATAAAATAAAATTGAACATTATACTAGCAGCTGCATGAACTCAAACAAACTAAATCTGTTGTAAAATTTCTTGCAAAAAAAGCCAAAATGTGCAGATTTTCCCCCAAACTCCAAAGAATTTGCAAAAAAATTGTAATTTGTAAAAAATGTAAACACTGCACTCAAATCAAAATGACTTATTATGACTGTGTATTGTATCATATTGCCAAACATGTGAATGTTGCATGGGAAAACCATCAAGATGCTCAAACATTTTCATTTACTATCTTCCAGTTCCAGAAATGAGTGTTGGTTGTGTCATCTCCAATTTAACTAAGCTTAAGTTAATGACTGTTAAGTTTATGTTAATTTGTACATTTTTTAATTAACAAGCCCATTGGCATTGGTAGCACAATATTCTGCTTCTATTTCTAGATGAGTAAAAGCTGTCCTGGAGCTGGAGAGAGCTGTGATCATGGTGATGTGTTGTGTGCTATTTCAATAGAAATTAACCTTTTTGCCTTTTTTAAAAAATATTTGGTTGCCCGAACGGGCCAGTAGAATTTAGAATCAATGAAATTTGGTGGCCCGGAGCTAATTTTTAGTGGCCCCAGCCCGGGCCAGCGGGCCTATTTTGCATGCAGGGTGCTGGGGTGGCATTCTACTCAAGCCCCTTGAGTTTGAGAAGTTATAATTACTTTTTTTGTTTTTACTTCTTTTGTGTTTTGGTATGTTGTGTATCATGTTTATTAAAAGCATTCTCTGCCAAACCATGCCCTCAATGTGGTATGCATGACTAAAAGAACGGATGCGCCATACAAATCGTATAGAGCATCAGTTCTTTTATTCATGCATGCCAAGTCGTGGGCATGTCTTAGTAGAGAATGCCATTTCAAATACACACATTGCATCTAAAATACATGGACTCTTTTTGTTGAGGGTCATGTAGTGTTTTTGGTACCATGCTGTATGTCATGCAATGTAGTCTACCTTAATACTTCACATCTTAACTTTAATTTTAATCTCTTTTTGTTTTCCTCTCAGGAGTTAAACATGGACTTGGTGAGGTTCTCCATGCCTGTGTGCATCCATGAAGTCAGGGTGATCCCAAGGGGGTGTCGTATCCACCCAAACATCCGAGATGAAACAAATGTTGGGTAAGTAAGAACAAAACAGTTACCACCTCAAATTAAACTGTTAGTTTTCAGTTACACACACTGTTAATCAGTAGTACTACTTCCATCTTCCAGCTTTATGTAACATCCAATGTTAGGTTTATATGCTTGTTATAATTCAAGAAAAACTCTCGAGTCAGTTATTATTTTGTTTAAATTATTTAATGCACTAGTAAAATATTGATTCTGTTTGATAACATAATGGAACTAATAGATAATAAATTGATTGTCTGATATTGTAAGATAAGAGACTTTTAAGAGTATTAGAATACTGGTGTGTTACTTTAACTTACGGCATAACACTTACCTGCCCCCTTTTCACTGCAACAATAGTATGGTCAACATCATATCTCTTCATTTAAATAGTTGTCACATGTTTAAAACAATATTTGATAGGATACTGTTACTTTATGCTTCATTTATGTTTTGTTCCATGGTCTAGGCAAACCACTCCACACAACTTCAAGTTGGAGACATTTGTGTACAAGATGAATCACTCCAGTGCCATATTCGAGAGACTTGGCACCCTGGAATACAAGGAAGGAAGCGACATTCAGCTGATCCCCAAAACACAGGTAACGCAATGCTAGAAGTCAACATTTAATTAACCATTTTAATTACCAACACACATGTAGCACAATACTAGAAGTTTACTTGTTTGCCTTGTGGCCCAGTTTGACAAGTAAAATTAAGATTTTTTCTCATTATAGTGGTCCCAAACCTGAATCTGGTGACCCTAAAGTTCAAGCATAGGATAATAATAATTATAATGGCATGATGGGTTAGTTATTTAGAGATATCTACATTAAATACATTTTGATACTTTCTTCGAATTATTTTATTTAAGAACAAATTGAAAACAAAAAATGTGAGAATAGTGCTCTTTTTCATGATAAAAAACAAACAAAAGTGATCTGTTTTTGATGTTATTTTTAGAACTGAGTGCCAAAAACAAACATATATTAGGCGTTAGCACTTCAAAGATATTTAAAAAGATAATATAAACCAAGATATCTTGTATGCAAAATTATTTGCAAGCTTTTCTATCATTGATGTTTTCTTCACCTGTAGGTACCAACTGAGAGCATGGTGATCAGAGGTAAGTATAGGCGTCTGACAATCATGGTCCTGGGGAAGCTGGCATCCAGAGCCAACGAACCAGAGGGGTCACCGTCCCCCCCTCCACCACCACCACCGCCCCCCAAGCAGGTGCCTCAAACCATCAAGAGACCAAGTGAGTAGACAATCTTATACACTATAACCTGCTTTGACAACCTATTAAGACCCTTTTGGGGGGTTAAAGAATGGATACAAATGAACCTGTTTATAAAGACCACCTGCTCATTAATGCTGCCTACATGTATTCTGTCTCCCTTGTTGGCTTTGTACTAGACAGGAGTGACTGTAGAGGGCAATTTTCAAAGTAAACATTTGAATGAACAATTTGATTTTGTTCTAAAAAGGAGCTTAATGATATTTCTCCATCGAATAGAGTTTGTGTCTGTATTGTTTTCTGGTGAATTAAAATGTGTTTCTAAATTCTAAACTAAAAGTTTCTAAAAATATTGTACATTCAATTTAAGTGTACAGTGTGTTCATGTCTCACTTTTCATTTTCATCCTTGCCTTTCCAGTTGAGACTGTGATTTCTCCCGAAGGCATCCAATCTCACCCATCACTTGAATCGAACAAACCCGGAGAGTGGGATTCCTGGAGTCACGAGCAAGAGGCCAAGCGGCCAAGGTACAGTGACCGGGAACCGGAACCGCCCCCCGAACCAAGCCCCATACCAACCACCACTTCCCTCACGCAGCCTCCCCTTCCCAAGAAGGGGCCAAGGACTCCATCCCCACCCCACCCCGCCGTTGGTGGAGGGGGTCAGCCATGGGAGCAGCCAACCCCAGGGGAGGACAGACCCCCTCACATGTGGCCAGCAGTCGGTGGTGGTAGCGGAGGGGGTGGTGGAGGCGGGATGGAGCCCCCGAGCGACTGGCAGACTTCTGATTCGTGGGAAGGGCAGCCAGGAGAGGCCCCTGGCCCCGCCCCTGAGCATGGCGACGGTGTCGAGGGATGGGAGAACTGGAAGACGACAGACTCCTGGGAGCCGGGATGGGATGAGGGGAACGAAGAGGAGTGGGATGAGAGAGGGGAGAGGGGCCACCGTGGCCCCAGGACTCCACCGGGAGAGCCGGAGCTGCAATCACCGGACTTTGGGGAGGAAGGAGTGGGTCGCGGCGAGGTTGAGGAGAAGAGGGCGAGGAGTGAAGGGGATGGTAGCAATGAGGACAGAGACAGGAGGGGAGATGAGGCAGAACTCTTCGAACCTCTGTCGCCGGAAGAAGCACCACGCAGGAGATTCGCCATGCAAGATCAGGAAAATATTTCTGAAGGTTTGTTGAATTGGCTTTAAGCTTTGTTTGATGAACTTGTCCTGATGAATTTAAAGGGGACCACCAGGCAAAGAACAACACATAATTATATGTTTGTGTACCATTGTGTGATATTAGATAGATGCACTTTAACTTTAACTTTAACACTTTACAAAGGGTTGTGTAATTCATAAACAATGCAATTAATTACCACCACATTATGGCCTTATGCTTCCATAGTATACGCGCCAATCAATATTTTGTTATAAGAAAGTGTATTTTTCATTTGTTGGGTGCTTATAATTATTTTAATACATTTTGTATCATTAGAGATCTCTGTCAGGTACATAGTTTCCTTGGTTTACCTGAATATTTTTAGTTGAGAGGCAGTCAGACTCGATGGCAAAGACAGATGACACAGATAGTGGGAGATGTTTTAAAATTTGTATTGATAAGGAAGCTTTCGATAAAAAATAGCTTTTAAAAATTAATCTTATCAAGATGTAAACATTTAAGTTAAACAATTACCTCGGTTGATTCATAGGTGAAAGACAACAACCTTAGAGACAGATTTAGATTTAGAGACAGATTAGATTGAGTGTTGTTCCAGTTGGAGCTGTTCAATTACGCAATCAAGATCAAGACCATGTAGTGTAAAGTGTTTGTACATTTTGAATGAAAAGTAAGCTTTTATTTGGAGGATGTGGGCAGCTTTTTCAAGATATGAATATTACCCAACATCAAACTCAAAACATATCTTTTTATGCAAATGTGCAGTAAATGAGTAACCTTTTGGAGGAGTGGGTGCCTTTGAATGTTTGAAACAGATAAATGGTGCCATACAAGTGCTGTGGATCATCATCATCATCATCATAATCTTACATTGAACTTGAAGTAACAGCATACATTCTCTGTTTATCCATAGGTGAGAGGCAGCCGGTCGCAGAGATAGATGACATTGAGAGTGTTGGACAGGGTTATGAGGACATCCTGAGTGATGAGGAAGCGTTGGAGGATGTGGACATGAGAGGACTGCTGGAGTCTGGTGTTGACCTGGAAGGGCTAGAGGATGAATCCTGGCCTGAGATACCCACCTTTGACCCCTTCCAACATGAACTACTCCCACTCAAGGTTAGAGACTATTACATTAAAGGGGACCACCAGGCAAAGAACAACACATAATTATTTGTTTTGGTACCCTTTTGTGATATCAAATAGATACCTAACATTTTGCAAAGGGTTGTGTAAATTCACAAACAAAGCAATGAATTACCACCACTTACGGAACCACTATTATTTCCTGGTTCCGTACGGGCCAATCATTGGCGAGTGCGCCAATGCTATTCACGCGTACGTTTGGAGACAATAGAATCCCGGACGATTCGTTCGCTCTGGACATAGTAGTCTCGTACATGCAGACCCATGAATGCATGCTTTAGAATGGTGATGCGTTTTCCAATTATATTATTTTTTTTCTGGAAACATATTTTTGTGAACTTGTTGATGGAATGGACTACTAAAGATGTTACCTTTCATTTATAATAATAATTATTGTTGGGTGGTGGTACACTTTAAGACCTTTTACAAATATCCCTCTTCCATTAATCTTCAAACTAGTATCACTCATAACCTTTGACCCTTGAAATTTACGATGAGGATCAATGGGTAGGGGGGGCTGGGGCTGCTAGGGTGGGTTGTAAATGGCAGAGTACAATTAATTACACTCTTGGCTTTATACTAGAAAAATATTAAATACTAATACTAATTTTTATCGTTTGATATTACAGACCTTTGAAGACCCTGATATCATGGTTTATGAGCAAGAGAAGCTGAAATATGAAGAGAGCAGGCCGTCTGAGTTGCCCAAGGAAGCGACGGCCATAGTGAACATGGTGGAGGACTTCAAGAAGAGCAGACATGATGGCAGGTGGGTGTACAGTGTTGTCCATTTTACTGGTTAGTGACCAAGTAATGCAATACTGTATTCACAAATTGTAGCTCTTTTGATTGAGAAGCAACGCTGTTAATAATGTCTGTCTGCAAAGGGCTCCTAATAGTATATATAAGATCACCAATTGTTATTTCTTTCTTGTGTTAAGTAAAGAGATCATTGATTAAGCATAGGAAATGGAAGCAAGCTTTCATTTCTGGAGGGTAGCCGAAGAGGATGGAATGTTTCCTTAACCGAGATCATCCTTTCACACAGTTTCCACCCTCATTTGCATTTGTACACAAATAGCAACATTTCACTTATATGATTGTCCACAAAGACGGCTGAGTGTGTCAAACAAGAAATAAATCTGCGCATTAGCGAACCTGAACGTTTCTCTATCAGGGTCATTTTCAGGTTGGTACTTGGCCAAAATAGTAAACACTGTGAACAATATGATAAAAGCTCTGTTACAAAGTCTTGATTTTGTTTGAAATTTTGATACAGGTGGGTTGCAGCCCTTGAGCAGATCTCTTCTCATCTGGACCCAGGACTGGCCCACGCTGGACAGGACTGTCTGGAGACCATCTTGAGCTGGACCCTGCAGGCCCTGGACTATGAGTTGGCCCAGAAACAGGCGCTGGCGGTCAACATCAGACAGCTCAAAGCCGGGATGAAACTAGCTGCAACACTTTGTGACCTGGGACCAACCGTCGCTAACAAACTCCTTGTAAGAATTCATAATTTGAACAATATGCTGTTGGCAAGTACTAATTTTGGCCATTCTTTAGGACCGTGGCTACATTACCTATGTGCAGTAAATTTAATGTGATCATTTAGAGGATGAATAGTGATTTGACATTAAAATATATTATCCCTAAAGGTAAACTACCTACTTATGAAAGGTCAACATAATGTAAACAAAGTATTACAGTTTTAGTGCCTGGTTTATATAGCTTCTGACCAATCGAGCAATGAAAAGGGTTTCATGGGAACGTCCCCCATTCAAGGGTCTTGTTGCTCAATGGTAGAGCACCGGTCTAGCAATCTGGAGGTCTCTGGTCAATTCCCGGTGAAGCCTATTTTTCTTTGCTCATTTTCAATCATTTAAAATATTTCTAGTCAGTTTCCTCTATATGTTTGAATTTGGTTTTAATTACTAATGGTGAAATTTATGTCAACATTTTAGCTAACCTCTGGTGTTGTTTCAATCATTGTGTTCATATGTATTTATGATTTTATGTATAATATTCACTTTTCAGATATTGATGTACAATATTTCTCATCTTTTGTATTGGCAGGATGGAGGAGTACAGGAATCACTTCTCAAGCTGCTGTTCACAGATCACATGGCATCCTCACTCAAACTCCTGGCAGTCAAAGGTAAGCTCTCATACTACTGTAAACTGGGTGACTTTGGCCAGATTTTAAGAAAGATGTATTTTCATCGAGGCTCACTTATTTCTGATTATTTACATTACCCCATAAGAATATATTTAAACAAATAAGAAACTTGTTGAAGTTCGTGGGGCTCGATGAAAATACATTGTTCTCAAAAACTGGCCAAAGTCACCCGACGGCCATTTTGATTTTGATATTGCCATTTGTCATTGAATATTGATGAAATTAACCTTCTCGTCATATTAATGAATTTATTACATGCAATTTTAGGGTACGATACTGATATTTGAATGATTATAAAGCATTAAATATAGAAAACAATTTCATTAATGATTACATAATTTGTATTTTGAAAAATAATATAAATTTGCGGGTTTCACTTTCACCTTTTTTCTTTTAAAGTTGAATTCTTGTGACAATTCACTGATATAAACCTGATACTTTATGCTTTCTTTTAATATAATATATATGTTCAATGTTACAGCCTTGGATAGTTCAACAAATTGGCAAGCAGGAGTCGAGAGGTTTCTTGGGATTTCTCCGTCATCGACATCCTCATCCTCACCATCATCCAAGGAGGAAGCTTCCGGGTACAAGCAGGTTCTGTCTTTCCTCCTCTCGGAGCAGACCGTCCGGGTGGTGACGGCATCCGCAGTCCTCCTCAACAAGCTACATCTCTATGAGGTCTTGACTTCACTCAAGGAAATCACAGAGAGGTGAGTTTTTGTCCTGTTCATTATTTGGAAGCATAAATGTAGGAACTCTCCTTACATTTGTGAGAGATGATAAGTCATATTATGCCATTTAAATATGAATATAAAACGCATGCACTGCAACAGAAGTGGCAGCTATTGTAAAGTTCATCTTCTAAAATGGCAACTTACCTAAACTCTATTTTTCTTATGACACCACAACAGCATTGCTGACAGGGTACCACCCCCAGAAACAGACGTTGATCCGGGATCCTATCTACCCATTGAGGAAGGCTTGGAAGAGACTAAGAACGATGCCAAGTCACAAGTACCGGAGGCTGGGGAGGAGACTATCGACACGGTGGAGTCTAGCAGCTTGGACGAGGAGAGGATGGATGGGGATGCAACATCCATCAGTGCTGGTGACATGGATAGGGTGATAGGGGCACTAGGAGAACTACTGACCATTATTCGGACTGCTCCACAAACCATCGTAAGTGCTAACCCATTCAGGACTGGTCCCAAGAATTACAAGTTAAATTTTGAAAGGAAACTGGGATTGATGGAGATGCCACATCCATCAGCCAATCTGTCAATATTACCTACAACAGTACCAATCGGAAGTCTCTGCCTAGGAAATACTTGCCCAGTCAAGTGCAACATTATGTATGATTTTTGTCTATCAGTATCAATGTTCTATACATAAGTTATCAGTCCATCTTTTAAAATCTGTTTAGTTTGTTGTTTATAATTTTCCAAGGTGCAACCTCATGTCAAACTAACAGTATTTCCTACATCATTAACCATCACCGTTTCCTTTCCAGCAGATTACAAGTAATGATGTATGATCTGTTCAATTTATGTGGTAGTTTATTCTGTTCACAAGTTATGTGTTATCTTGTTAATATGTTGATATGTTGTTTTCCCAGGTGCAACCTCATGGCAAGCTGCCAATATTTCCTACAGCAGTGACCATCAATAGTCCAACCCCTGGGAACCCTTGGCCAGTCATATGCCATATGCTAAAACACAGGTACTGGTTTCATGTATTCACTATCGGTCATCTATGTCATCTTATCGTTCTCTGCTTTTTCTGTTTGTCATTATTTATTTTAAAATCATTTTATGAATATATTTTATTGTTAAATGGTCTAATTTTGATGAATAATTGAAATAATGCAAATAATTTATTAAGGGTATTTTTATAGGTTGAAGTAAATTTATATAAACCAAGGAAAGATAAATAAATGTTTTTTTCTTCAAAGCAGAGGATTTTTTTCTTTTTCATTTTTAATACATTTTTGTTTAATTTCTCAAAATAAAGATTGAATACATACAAGAATATACTGCCATGAAGTAAAAATTTAATTATTATGACACTATGTGTATCAAAGCTTAATCTTCTCCTATGGCTTATTAGAGATATTTTTTATTTTGTATTGTTTATTTCTTGCAGGAATTTCCTGGAGAATCTAGTGTTGCTGCTATCCTGCCCTGCCACCTCGTCCAATGAGACTATGAGTGCAATCATCAGTGACATACTCATGGAGGTCATCAATAACTGGGGAGGTAAAATAAATCTCTTGTACGAAATCAAATTATTTTTAATATTAATTTGTTTAGGAAGATACATTTGATGTGTGGGGTTGGTCCAGTAGAAGATCAATCTTATGTACAATTAGATGCAAACAATCTCATATTTTGTTCAGGTTTGGTTCCTTATAGGGTCAAATTACAAGCTTTTCTTTCTAAAAAAGATAACATTTGTTTTCACTATCCTGTACCTGCTATGTACGACATCTAAAATGTGCAAGTTCAGGGAACTGGATACATGTTTGGTTACATGTTGTTGGATGAGAGTGAGACAACTTTTTTGCTAAATTGAGTTCTTTATAATTATTATCTTGTAGGTCAGAATATTTGTTTATGTGATGCCAAAGTTTCAGATGATAATTGTTTCTAATTTTGGGAATATTTATCAAAATTAGGTTTCTACAAGGCTCGCAAAATTAAAACCTGATTATCTAACAAGTAGAAACACCCTTTGATTTCGCAACAAATGATATAGAATTGATTGTCGGTACAATAAATTATTGAAACCTTTGATAACCTTTTTAGGTCTACTCTACATGTTTGGGGAGCTGGACACCTGCAAGGCCCTGTTCCAGTCCCTGACCGGTAACTACGCCGACGAGGACACGGACGACGCCTCCGACACGAACCTCCATCGACTAGGAGTGCGGATGATGTACCGGCTGAGCGCTGTGCAGTACGTTGACCTCATTCGACAGCACCGCATGACTTCCAATGACCTCTTGACCCAGGTGGAGAACGAGGGGGTGCTTCAGGCGCTGAGTTGTGCGTATGCCGTAGCGGGGAGTAGCCCCAACGGGCGCAGTGCCCTCGCCAAGGTGTTTGCTATGAACGACAATGTGGAGTGCCTCCTGCCATTGGCACGACTTTTGGAGACTAGGGAGACTGGTGAGAAATTTGAATTTGAATCTAGATCTATGAAGTAGGAAGTATAATAACTTTGTTCTACAATTGACTGGAGAGTGTATAGTCTGAATCCACTTGGCTGGTGTTGCTTGTCAGAGAATCAACTATCAAAGCTAGGAAAATAGACAATTTATTAAAGTTTGATGTCACTTTAAATGTTTAGCGCCTTAAATATGATCTCTTTATTCTGATAGAAACTTGGATATCCGGTTAAGTGAAAATCCTTACGATGGGTTTCTGTTTGCGAATGAATCAGCAAAGAATTTAACTAGATAAAAGAAATTAAATGGAACGTTATTGTTCAAATCTGTATTGTCTAGGAGGTGAAGAGCAAGTTGTACCAGCTAGTAAGAAGACAGCTATCTAAGGATATGCAGCTGAGCTACTCACTATTATTGTACAGCACTCTGTTTTAGGAGGAGAGGAGAAAGTTCTACCAGCCAGCAAGAAGACAGCCATCTATGGATATGCAGCCCAGCTACTCACCATCATTGTACAGCACTCTGTGTTTTGTGATCGAGAGTAGCAAATTGAATGGAATAAATGATTTCTTCCCTTTTAAATCCTTATGTTATAGGAGGAGAGGAGAAAGTTCTACCAGCCAGCAAGAAGACAGCCATCTATGGGTATGCAAGCCCAGCTACTCACCATCATTGTACAGCACTCTGTGTTTTGTGATCGAGAGTAGCAAATTGAATGGAATAAATGATTTCTTCCCTTTTAAATCCTTATGTTATAGGAGGAGAGGAGAAAGTTCTACCAGCCAGCAAGAAGACAGCCATCTATGGGTATGCAGCCCAGCTACTCACCATCATTGTGCAGTACTCTGAAGACATCACATTCCTACACAAGAATGTCCAGGCCCTTCTGGACAGCTGCACTGAAGACCATGGTGAGAAATTTATTTACTTATATATCCAATAAAAGTTTAATATTAAAAGCCAAGCTTCATGATTCTCCTTAAAAATTAACCATTTGCTACAAAAGATTGAAAAACTTATAGCAATGTAAAATGTCTGCTGAATTGGTGTAAACTTTTCTAGTCAAACAGATATCATGTTTGGAAATCCACATTAAAACATTACGTAATGGCAGAAATCAGGATATGAATGGTTATGAATAAATATATTATCAACCACAATGTAGGCTGGCCCATCAAATGTTCAACTTAAACTTGCCTTTCTGCAAAGCGAATAATTTGTTTATATCCGCACAATGTGAGCAGTCGTTTGTAAGTGGGCCCACCAGCTAAAAAGCATCAAGCTAGATGTCAACTGTATCACGTTGGTCATTCCCTCACAACCAATCTTTTTCATTACTTTGGCCCTTACAGTGTACAGTGCCCTTACAATAAATCACTAACATGGTGCATAAATTAATTGTCTTTCTAAGAAACTATTAATTTTTCATTACCTTTTTCAATCAATGCAGTCGTTCGTAAGTGGGCCCAGCCGCTAAAGAGCATCAAGCTAGATGCGAGCTGTATCACGCCGATCGTTGACCTAATCAACCATGACGTGGGCCAGCCCATTAGTACCCTGAGCACCCAGGCCCCTGGCATGCTGACTTGTTTGCGTGTACTGCGCCATGTGGCATGCCCACCAGAGGATGCACCAGGTATAGTTTTACACTTAGCTTTCCTTTTTATCATTATAATCATTGTCATAGTCACTGTCATCATTATTATCTCCATCATCATGATTTACATTATCAATCATTAATATCAACAACAAAATCATCACCGCCAACAGCAACAGCAACATCAGTATCATAATTATCATTATCATCATCAACATAGTCCCTAGCATCATCATCATCGTCGTCGTTGTTGTCGCCGTTGTCATCGTCATCATCATCATCATCATCACCATCGCTATCAACAAAATCATTGCCATTAGTATAATCATCACCACTATAAATCAATCAGGATACATATTAATGCAATATTGTCAGAAAAGTTGGATGATGTCATGTAGTTATATCTTGTGTATCAACGGACTATATATATGCATATTGTCAAAATTATCCTCAAATTAGTTCAATTGTATACTATTGGAGATTTTTTAGTGATTGGTCTTTAAAATGATTCCCTGGTACTATTATTCCGAATATCGGTTTCTCTTGTGTGGCAGGCTTGCAGCGTGATCTGAAGTACAAAGTGGCAGCCATGCAGCTGTTCTCTTCTGGGGCTCTGAATACTTTCATCACATGTCTCAAGGTAATTTTATATCTTTACAGAGATTGGAATGTTTTTAATCTCAATCTTTCGTATTGTTACTATCCTTTGAATACTGTGTTTGTTTTGTTGTTAAATGTTTGATTAATGAATAATGATAACAATTAAGATGGATAAATCAAGGATATTATTTATATTTATTATTATATCATATTTATTATGACTTATTCAATTTCAAGTTTGTAGGGGCTTTAACAAATTAGTAAAATTGTTGTTGGTGTCACTGTTTAATTATAGAAAGTAGCAGACTTCATGCTGCGTCCATGGCAACGGGCCATCAGTGTATCCAGCTGCCTGACACACATGCTGGAGTCCATCGTGCTCAGTCTTCTGGGCCTCCTCAGGATGATGCTCACTCAGCTCTTTGAGCACAAAGATATGCAGGTGAGAGAGAAAATACTGGAATACATTGCGTCACGTATAAAATGTATGGAAATTACATTACATTATACTGTATTTAACCAGTTATCAGTCTGACTCACATGCTAGAGTCCATCGTGCTCAGTCTACCTCAAGATGATGCTCACTCAGCTCTTTGAGCACAAAGACATGCAGGTGAGAGTGGGAGGAAGATTGTGTCTGAAAACAATTTTTTATGTTTTTAAACATGACAATAAAATGAAATCTGAATCAGAATCTGATCGAAATGTACAGACTCAAAACAGAGTGAAACTGTCATTCCAGAAGTTGTTCACTAATTCTTAGTGATCATGTATACAAAAATGTTTGTTAATGAATAAAATTCTTATTTTTGATAGTATTGCAATGAGTGCATTGTTAGCAAATTGCTCCTTACGCACACGGTGATCTGCTCAGCTCCGGTCAGTGGTATCCTCAGCGAGACCACATCCCATCTCCAGGCAACCCATCATCTCCCTGAGTCACTATGATGAGAGACTTTAGTATGTTTGTGAACTAATCAAAATGCTGGTTTATTTTCCTTCTGTCTGTTGCAGTACTGCGATGAACGCATCGTTAGCAACCTGCTCCTAACGCACACTGTGATTTGCTCAGCTCCAGTCAGTGGTATCCTCAGTGAGACCGCATCCCGTATCCAGGCAGGCATCATCGACATCCTCCTGGCCTTCACACGGCCCATGGCGGACATCAAGGAGCATACAGAAGCAGGTGGGTGAATTCAAACAAAAAGATGGCAAAACAATTCTAGAATCACATGTAACAGACTTCATTGTTGTTTTTGTTGTGTTTATTGTTAAAATGATTTCTTTGAGGGGGACTCTTTGAGCTTGACAGGATGAATGGAGTCTTTTTTAGATAAACTCTGTATTTTAGTAGGGCTCTATGGGGCATTTTGGATGCTTCATAGACCAGAGCCTCCATGTCCCATTTTTACAGCATATTTTTCATGCATATCTGTAAGTTCACATGTATTATTTTGAAATAACAGTCAAGAGAGAGTGACAAGTACATGTGTGTTTTCTTAGCTCTAAAATTGCTTAGTAAAGAAAAAATTGAATTGTTTTACTTCATTATGCAGGTATTGACAAGAGCTGCTTGGGTCTGATGCTTCAGGCATTGTTGGAGTACATCCCGTCCACACTGTACTCCTATGTCGGGGGTTTAAACCTCTGTTTTAATCTAAGACCGTTAGTGATGTATTCCTGGTTGTATATCTTTTTGTTTGCAGCCATTACCAAGAGTTGCTGGGGTCTGAGGCTACACACAGTGCTGGAGTACATCCCATCCACACCATACACCTATGTTGAGGGACTGCTGTTACCCTCGGAGCTTATGAAGTGTAACTGAACTAGTATTTGTTTTGTTTCTTTATGCAGCCATTGCCAAGAGTTGCTGGGGTCTGATGCTACACGCAGTGCTGGAGTACATCCCATCCACACCATACACCTATGTTGGGGGTCTGCTGTTACCGTTGGAGCTTATAAAGTGTAACTGAACTAGTACTTGTTTTGTTTCTTTATGCAGCTATTGCCAAGAGTTGCTGGGGTCTGATGCTTCACACAGTGCTGGAGTACATCCCATCCACACCATACACCTATGTTGGGGATTCAATGTTTATACAGTCTTGGTGTTTGTGTTCATGCGTTACATAACTTTTACCTATATTATTTCTTTATGTAGCTATTGCCAAGAGTTGCTGGGGTCTGATGCTACACGCAGTGCTGGAATACATCCCATCTACACCATACACCTATGTTGGGGGACTGCAACTTCTCTCAGAGCTCCTTCCACTCCCGCTGCCCATGCAAACACAAGAGGTAAAACAGAAATCCATAAAATTCTTTGTTAATGTATTAGCTATGGGACACTGGTGTTCCATAGCCTTTTTAAAGTTTGACAGAGAGTAATGTACAATAATCACACTATGTCTGCTATCTTTGACTGATACTATTAACTGTTCTCTCTTTATTGATCAGCAATGAAGTAATAGTCTAGGCGATCGGTGCAAAAAAGGGCGAAAATCGCTCGGAAAATGATACAAGTATGAAACTTGGTACAGTTATACTTGAGCCTATACTGAATATTTTAAAAGGTGGAGCCAATGCATCCGGCCTGTTTCTTAGCAACGGTTGCTAAGAAACGTATTGACCCTAGCAACGAGCCATTTAAGCATATCTAATCCATTCCAAAAGGATGATGCTATGTGTTTTATCATCAAAACTATCTAAAGACATGTTATAAGGTCACTATAAATGTCAATATTTAAAAAAAGCATTTGTTTGTTGCTAGGCAACGGATAAACCATAGCAACTGTCTAGTTATATCTTAATTGTCTATTTGTAAATGACTGTTCCACCTTACACTGCCTACAAGTTTACAGAAGAGAAATATTTGGGTATATTTTAAACTGTACAGATTGTCATAAATGGTAATTGACAAATAATAACAAATTGAGTTGCTTAGTAACATATTTACCATAGCAACAAGCTGTGTACACATAGAAAACAATCCCTGCATATGGGATCCATTTAACTCAAACAATTTTCTTATCAATATAAGGCCTATTCCCTGGAATCAGTAAAGGTTATAGTATTTTATAATACATCAACTTGAAACAATGTTACTAGGCAATACATCCATGGAAGCAACCAGCTATTTTTGGTCAGATGGATTGTCTCAACAATATAAAATTCTCACCATGAACAGTCTTAAGTCATTCACCATAATAATAATAATAATAATAATAATATTAGGCATTTAGCTACGCTATTCATAGTAAACTATATCACAGCGCTTACAATATTATTACCCCGATCAACGGATACACACTGCAATCAATCCTGCACATTAAGTGCACATTTTCCACTCCCTGGGGAGTATTCCAGCAAGTCCCCTATTAGGCGCGCACAGTGCTAAGGAAACAGGTTCCCATCCTTCCGGGTACCCATTTATACACCTGGGTCGAGAGCAGCAATAGTGGATATATTGTCTTGCCGAAGGACAAACGCGGTGGACTGGGTTCGAACCCGGGATCTCACGATTGGAAAGCGCGCGCTCTACCAATGTTGCCACATCACATCCCCTAGTTTCAGGCATTGTCACAATCTCCTGTGCATGTGTAATACACAGTGCATTTTAAGTGTGCTCGTACACATTTGCAATCTCTACACCTGCTCCTACATAGACACTTCAGTAGCTCTGGGCAAGATGCACTTGGTTCCAGTAAGTTTGTCCACAGGGGCCTCCACTATTCTGGGCAAGTCCATCCACACTCAGAAGGGGAGGGCAACTGGCAATATGGCATAGTAGTATGTCCTTAATGGTGCCCACCTTGCAATGCTGCCCTTCTGATATGTTTCTGTAAGGCAGCCTTGGTGGAAGGAAGTGCTGACATCTGACTTCATTGATGGAGGTACATATTGCTGTATTGTCATAGAGAAGGATGGTGAAGTACTCTAGGGAAGCCTCGGTCTCTTCAGAGAATTGTTCTGATGCACTGTGCAGCTCATAGAAGGATCCAGTGAGATCATCATGTGTCTCCCACACTTTCCATGCAGTCTTCTTTCCAACTTGGGCAAACTGGGAAACGGTGTCGCATCCCGTGAAAGCGTGGAACACCGGAAGAACCAACGATTTTGTGGGCCCAAATCTCATGAGCTGGGATGTAGTGAAAGTTCTTTCTAGTTCTGAATGTAATCCAGAGGTATATTCTTCCTAGCTGCTGTACAGTTGCTACTGCTAGCACAACTACATCAGTGTCTACTGTCCGAGCAAGGATCTTGTGAAAACACTGCCTGACGGCATGAGCAACATGTCCCATGATCCTGGAATCTGCTTCTTCATGGTTGCAGGGAGTAATGCTGGATGTGTCTCGTGCAGGTATACAGAGTGCATTATCACCATCGGTGACAACAAAAGGGTTCTCTGCTGATGCAAGGGGTTATATACGATACCATAGATTCCTAGTTATAGTATGGAATCACAATTACTTAAGTTTAATAAGTGACCTCAGTAACTATAACTAAATACAGGCATTTAAATTTCTATACAATGACAATTACTGTTCTCTAAACAATTGTGATGGGTGACCTCACCGCAAAAGTAGGAGCGGACCACGGAGTATGGGCACCACCTTTGGGCAAGTGTGGAATAGGACAGCTAAATAACAGAGGGGAGAAGATTCTAGAATTATATATGTTACACGGAATGGCAGTGTGTAGCACATACTTCCAACACAAAGAATGTAGGAGGGCAACATGGACGTCCCCATGTGGACATGACAGAAATCAGATAGACTTCATCATTACCAAATTAGAGAACATCAAGACGTTCCAGAACTGAAGATCATACTGCTCAGCGGACGATGGGTCAGACCACAATCTAGTACTGGCAAATGTGAAGCTATCACCTGCAAAGTCTAAGCGAATGAAGAGCCTTCCCAAAAGCTACGATGTTGACAGACTTAATGACTCTAACATAGCAGAAGCATTTAAAGCCAGGATTGGAGGTGCCTTTGAACCACTACTTCAGCTTCAGGACACGGATGCAGATGAGCTGTGGAAGCAGATCTATACTACCAATAACATCACAGAAGAAGTTGTAGGCTTCAAAAGGTCAAAAAAAGTTGAAGGTGTTCCAGAAGATGACTGTAAGACGTGTGAACAAAGGAGGAAAGCCAGAATCCTGGTGATGAACAATCCCTCTGCCCACAACAAGAAGAGCTACAAAAAACTCAATAAAACGGTCAAGTATGAAGTGAAGAATTGGAAGAAGAAAATTCTTGACGCAGAGGTGGAAGAAATGGAAATTGCTCACGCAAAGAACAACAGCCATGAGCTCTTCAAGAAGGTTAAGAAACTATCTGGAGAAAGAGACGTGATGCAACCTGCCGTAAAGAACAAGGACGGCATCTTTAAAACGGCTCCTGCAGAAGTGTTGAAATGCTGGGAAGAACATTTTAGCGGCCACCTCAACACACAATTTCCAAGGGTCTAAAATACTCTTCAGACCCTACCTGACCCTCAACCTACAGATAACCCAAGTGAACCTTTCACAATTGAAGAAGTAGAGGCAGCAATAAAACTGTTGAAGAACAACAAGGCCTGTGGTTGGGACAAAATAACGGCCGAAACCCTGAGAACTGGTGGACAGCCGATGAGACAACTCCTGCTCAAAATAATAAATGCAGCATGGTTGGAAGGTAAATCCCCGGAAGACTGAAGCAAGGGTCTCATCACTCCAGTGTTTAAGAAACGAGACAAGCTGGACCCATCCAACTACAGGGCTATAACGCTACTCTCCATAACTGAGAGAGTTTTCTGTAGGATTGTCCTCAGGAGAATACAGGGAACCATTGAGAACCATCTGACTGAGGAACAATGCGGATTCGTAAGTTGTAGAGGCACCACAGATGCTGTGTTTGTCGTCAGACAGATCATCAAAAAGGCCAGAGAAAAAAGATACCAATCCACTTG
This sequence comes from Echinarachnius parma, assembly GCA_037951105.1. Taxonomy (NCBI): domain Eukaryota; kingdom Metazoa; phylum Echinodermata; class Echinoidea; order Clypeasteroida; family Echinarachniidae; genus Echinarachnius; species Echinarachnius parma. Next base: position 89,524 of record JBAMJV010002679.1, read on the forward strand.
AACTTTGTTGATTTTAAAGCAGCATTCGATATACTATTTGGAGAGAAGCTCTCTGGAAATGTTTACGTTCCATTGGTGTGGACAAGTCCCCAGTCTACCTTATAGAGAGCATGTACAAGCAAAGCAAATGCTCTGTTATGGTGAACAGTAAGATAACCAAATGGTTGGATGTCATAACTGGAGTTCGATAAGGCTGCCTCCTCTCTCCATGCCTATTTAACCCATTCCTGGAATTTGTGATGAAGGACATCCAAAAACTAGACAGTGGGATACAGATGGGTGACATATGTACTAACAACATATGTTATGCAGATGACACCACCCTCATGGAACTTGTATTTGAAACCCTCCAAATCTCTTCAACGGAACTGGAAAAGACATGTAGAAGTTGGGGGATGAAAATCAATGCCACGAAATTCAGAATCAGGACAGAGGACCAACAAATTATTACACTAAACAACACCAACATCGAGAAAGTGGATACATTTGTCTTTCTCGGCAGCATGGTACCTTCTATAGAAGATGACGTGAAGAGGCGAACAAGACTGGCAGCCTGGTCATTTGGAAGGCTGAAAAGTGCCATCTGGTCCAACCAAGATATTTCAAGGACACTGAAAGTCAGGATTTACAGAGCCCTGATCCTCCCTATTGCCACATATGGAGCAGAATCCTGGACCCTCCGTAAATCAGGTAGATCTAAGCTTGAGGTATTTGAAATGAGGTGCCTCCGGACCATCCTTGGAGTTCACCTAATGGACAGAATATTAAAGGAACGAAGAGATCAGGCAGAGGCTGAACATCCCAAGCACCATATGGATTCCGGAAACGTCGCTCCTGTGAGACACAACTCATCTCAGCAATCCAGGACCTTGCTAAGGGGATTGACAAAAGAGAGCAACATGATGTCATCCTCCTCGACTTTTCGAAAGCTTTTGACAAAGTACCACACGAGAGGCTGCTTCACAAATTACAGTACTATGGGATCTGTGGAATTACCCATCAATGGATCGCAGACTTCCTCAAACATCGAAGCCAAAGAGTGGTCCTAGAAGGATCTTCATCAGGTAGTGCTTCTGTCACATCTGGTGTACCGCAGGGAAGCGTGATTGGTCCCTTACTCTTCCTCATATTCATCAACGATTTGCCGGAATATGTGTCAAAAGGCTGCTCTGTACGCCTGTTTGCAGATGATTGCATGCTCTACCGCAAGATAGACACAGAGACTGACTCGAGACTGCTGCAACAAGACATTGACGCACTGCAGACATGGGAAAAAGACTGGCTGATGCAGTTCAACCCACAAAAATGCCAAGTTCTTCATGTCACAAACAAGAGGAAGTACGTCAAATGGGCCTACAACATCCATGGACAGCGTCTAGAGACAGCAGATTCTGCAAAATACCTCGGCATTCATATAACAAACAACTTGAACTGGACCCACCACATCAAAACAATCACAAAGAAAGCAAACTCGGTCAGCGCATTCTTACAGAGAAACATCAGGCCATGTCCACGTAAGACCAAGGCATTGTGCTACCTAACTCTAGTGCGCCCCATCCTAGAATACGCTTGCACAGTATGGGAACCTCACACCAAGGACAACATTCATAGGATTGAAATGGTGCAACATCGATACGCAAGATTTGTCACAGGAGATTTCTACCGTACGAGCAGTGTGACAGCAATGCTTACTCAACTCCAGTGGCCTACCCTCCAAGAACGCAGGGCTCAACTCAAGGTGTTGATGATGTACCGCATTGTAAATTTGCATGCTGATGCACTCCAAGACCACCTGTCACCGGTCCGAACATCCCACCGAGGTCATCAACAGCAGTTCCAGATACCATTTGCAAGAACTTTGGTCTACCAGAAGTCATTCTATCCTGACACCATTAGACTCTGGAACCTGCTTCCTGCTCATATAATCAACTGTACCTCTGCTGACCATTTCAGGCAGAAGGTACAGAGCATTCAACTCTGATAATTGGGGAACCCAGTCTTTTTAGTTGCACATAGAATTATGTAGAAGATTTTTAAATCACACTGTACATTCACTGCACCAGACCAGCCAAACAGTACGTTGATACACCAGATGGTGGCCTGTACTTTACCCGGAAGAAGAAGAAGAAGAAGAAATAACAAAACGTAGCCGGAAATGGTTTGGCCATGTGGTACGCATGCCGCATGACCGCCTACCATACCAAGCATACCATAATGACTTTAACGCACGCAGACCACGGGGACGCCCTCCTACGAGATGGAAGCACCAAGTGAGGTGCGATGTGGGTCTATCCCTACATGAGGCAGAACATCTAGCCCAGGATAGATCAGAATAGAGCAGGATTTATCGTAGGGGAGCAAGGGGACACATCGTCCTACGCACCTAAGTCAGTAAGTCAAACTTTGGCCAACAATAGTTGACAGGTTAGAAAAGCCCAAATGTTGATACAATGAGGTAAATGCGTTGCCTAGCAACCATTATAAAGCCATGTGCACTGTGCGGTGGACTTTTGCTTCAGAGTGAGGATACTATGCATAGTAAAGCAATATATATTGAAATACATTATAATGTTTAGTAAAATTGGTCTACATACATCAAATATGCATGGTTGCTACGGAAAATATGTTGCCTAGCAACTGTTGCTATGATGTGTACATTGCAATTGCTCCACGGTGGTGTTATGATAAAGAGCCAAGCTTCAGATATTAAAATACATTTAAATTGTTCGGAAAAATTGGTCTACAGGCATCTTACATGTTGGTTGCTATGGAAAATACGTTGCTTAGCAACCGTTGCTATACTATGTACATTTTTCATTGGCTCCACCTCTGAAAATTCTTAGAATGATGAGACCTACATGTGTAGAAAATTTCATACTTGTATCATTTTCCGAGCAATTTTCGCACCAATCGCCTAGACTATAATTAAGTTGTTCAAATATTCCATTTTCTCCTGTGTTAATCTATCTGTGTATGTTTCACTAGAGTTTAGAGCTAGAGTTTCACTAGAGTTAGAGCCAGGTAAATATATCCAACCCTCAACCTACTGAGGGTATGGAGTGAACACCTAGAGGATGGTATCAACAATCATTTGATGAAGTAAGACATTTTCAAGGCTTATTTCAACTTTAATCATTTGTATGTGTTTCTCCAGAGTTTGACAGACAATGAGGTACAACAGGCCCTCAATCTGCGGCGCCTTTGGAGCGTTCACCTGCACTCAGAGACCAGTGCCATCCAGAAGATCCTGTCAGACCTGTCCCTCTCCAGCTCCCCGCTCCTGCAGCACTTCCTGCGTCGCTTCAGCTGCCAGCTGGCTGACCTCAGCGCCCCCACAGCACTGCTCGTTGTCAGGTGAGTAGTCATGTGCCTGGTCATGTGACTTTTGTTGTTGACTTTCACTCACACTAAAATTGATTTTAGCATCAATTTTTAGAGATAATTTCCCCCTTGAATCTACGCTAAAATAAATATTAGTGTTTAGTGAAACACGCCAGATGCATTTGAGATATAGGCAAATATTCGCAAATCTGCACCATGAGGTTTTTTTTGTTTTTTTTTATCCACTATCATCGTTGGTAGATTTTTCTATTTCAAACTGAGTAACCCTTGTTGTTCTGTCAATTTAGTTAAAGACAAGCTAATTGGATGTTACCATGGTTTTCCCCTTAGTTTAAATGTAAAGAACAGAGAAGTTTTAAGTAAAAGGCTGGGTCTCCATTTTATTAACCCTGCTAGTGCCATGGTCAACTCTAGTCACAATACCTATAGATGAAACTTGTTGATTTTTTCCTAAATGCACATAATGGGTGAGAGTGGAATAAACTATATTCATTTTGACTTCTTACCAGGCTTCTATATTTAGTTGATGACTGGGGGATTAAGCTATTCATGAAAACTTTTCTAAAGTACTGAGTCAACTGAATTCTTGCCATGTAATTTGGCATTAAGAGAGTTAAAGGGACTTAGTAACATTGTCCAAATCATCAAAATCCAATTGAAATTCTAGCGGTTCCCTCATACTGTGTTGTATTTGTATTATCAATAGAAGCATGGGATAGGTTTCGGTTTTTCAAATTTCTCCTTCGTTACAAAGATACATATGATTGAAGTGTTAAGATGTTAAACTATCCGCCGGAAAGTTGTAACCCTGTACAAAGTCAGTGCAATGGGTTAGTGAATATCACTTTGCATTTTTGCTCATTACTCAGTCATTGAACTTGAAATTTTCACACAATACCCCATGGACATATCAGATAACAACAATATACATTGTATCAACCATACATCACTTTTTGCACATGTCAACAAAGTTACCCTTTGAATGTCAGATAAATATGAATACATTTCCATCTCTACTCCCTATCTACCATGACAGATCCCATCTGCGAGCCTTCTTGGCGTGCCTGCAGCCCAAGGAGGAGGGAGATGGAGGTGAGAGTGGGGGTGAGAGTCCCTGCAACGCTGATGCAACCCGGGTCCTTACTCTGCTGGTCTATCTCATCTCACAGCCAGCCATCAAGTCTGCCTTCCTACACCTTTCCAGATCTAGGTAAGGTCGCAACTGCTTTTTAATTGGCTTAAATATTGTAAAGAAACACTGTATATCTTTGTTAGTAGAGGTGAGAGTCCCTGCAACGCTGATGCAACCGGGTCTTAACTCTACTGGTGTATCTCATCTCACAGCCAGCCATCAACTCTGCCTTCCTGGATCTCACCAGATCACTAACCCTAGTCTTCCAGTATACTTTTATGGGACGTTTATACCCATTTTGGACTAGTCACAAGATTGCTTTTGCTTGGGTCTTTTGAAATCGAGTGTGTTACATAAAACCTAGGAAGATCACAGCATTATTGGGGGTAAAAATTTCCTTTGACTTTTCTGACAGCTTTGAGCTTTAAAGGGACAGATCCACTTTTACAAAACGTCTGAACAGCTTTCAGTTGACGGATGGGGATCAATGTAACACGCAAAAAAAAAATCAGAGCGAACAGCCCTCTAATTTGGATTCTACGAATGAAAAACGAATGCGTCCCTCCATTTAAACTATATATCGGTCAATAAAGGAGTTCAACTGATTTAGCATAATATTACAACAATATAGTACTAATTCTCGTAAAGGTATTGTGAAGCCGACATTTGTTAACGTATGTCACGGAAAAAGATCTCAAAAAGAAAGAATATATAATTACATGTAGTCAGTTTAAGCGATGTTTGGGTATTTTGCTTGGTAAACGCTCACACATTAGTACTTATGCGCGAGTCACGTAGCTAGCGCGGGTCACGTAGGGGTCATGCATACCGATCTGGCACTCCGTGAAATCTATGTACGAACTTACTCACCGGCCGAAAATACTTATGTAATTAATTAACCGACGTCCCTCAGTTTATTCCGTTTTAGGTCTATAACTCCACGAAAAAGAGATTTCAAGCCCTAATTTTTTCAGGCATGCTATTAAATGACATTTCCTTTCATATAAGACAATAACCTCGCAACTTTTGAATTTTGGCTTGCAAAAGTGGATCTCTCCCTTTAAGAGTGTATATTTATTTTTATTTTGTTCGCATTTTACATGTTTTTTTTTTTACAGAGTGTTTATTTATACCATCCCACACGCATTTAACATTAATTTGTATGTTTTGTATTCTTGTTGCTGTATTTTAGCACTCGTTCTGATGAGCAGTACAAGGCGGTTCTCCCCAGACTACTGGCTCTATTCAACGTGCCATCCCGCGCATCAAGCCACCAGCAAGCACAGGAGTGCATTGTTGTAAGTGACAACCTTATAATGATCATGTTTACATGTTGGTGGTGGTAGTGGTGAAGATGATGATGATGATGATAGTGGCAATAATGTTGATTAAAATAATATATAAACAAAGGTATAAAGGTCCTTTCACTCAGTTTGCTTAAGTGATGTGAAAAATGTAGATTGATCCAAAATCCTTTTTTAACTTATCATTAACCATTGCCTGTAAAGATCTGTATACGCTTTAGGCATTGTACTTTCCTGCAGTCCCTATGTGACCCTGCGCAGCTGGCCAGCAGCCTCCCCACCAATGATCACATGGAGGCAGTCTATGGTCCATTTCTGTGAATACATTGAACTTTTAGTACTAAAGCAATTTATATTGGTTACGCGGAGCCAGAATTATACATATCCTTTTCTAATCTTGTTCCAGACTTTCCTGCAGTCCCTGTGCGACCCTGAGATCACCCTGCTGTCCACAGAGACGGTTCCCCTCAATGAGCAGCTGGCCAGCAGCCTCCCCGCCAAGGATCACATGGAGGCGGTGTGCGGTGCCCTACTGGATCATGTGACCAGTCCCAGCCACTCGTACGCCAGCATCTTGCCGGCACTCCGCATGCTCACCATGCTGCTGGACCACAACTACGGCTTCTTCCACCTCAAGAGGTAAGGATGGATTATGCAGGGCTCGACACTCGCACTGGCCTGTTGGCCCAGGGCAAGTAAAAATTGGTCTTGGGCAAATAAAATTTCATAAATTGTGTAGTTTGCTTGCCCAATTGGGCAACTAAATAATTTGTCAACTACAAGAGAACAATGTTATATCACATGTGTTAATCTCATCTAGAAGCAAGAGGGCAAGTAAATTTTATATCTGGGCTGGTAAAATGACAAAAATTATTATTTTACTTGCACGAATGGGCCAGTACAGAAAAAAGTTAGTTTGGAGGCTTGGGTTCTGTTTGATTCGTCTTACTATGTTCTATGTATGTCTCTATGTCTACAAAATGAGAATTGATAGATTACGATAAGGAAGCTTGTCAGAACTATAAGAATGAGTCACTACTGAGACTTCAAGGAAAGATGTTGATTGACTTATGTCCACTCACGAGTTTTCACACAGCAACTTTCAATCTCAATTTAAATCAGCCCCCTCAGCTGAAAATAAATGCTGTCCCAGCCCAATCATTCCATGTACCTACATATTGTTTTCTATTGTATTGCTGCTTTCCCTATACATTTTTCTATATCTAACACTAAATCTTATCCCAACCCTACCAAATCTGATCATTCAGAACCTGTTTTAATTTTTCCTATCCCTGAATATAACACTAATCCTAATCTTACCCTACCAAATCTAAATATTCAATAACCACTCTAATTTTTTGTTTTCAGCTCTCTGGACAAGAGGCCCGGCGCATTCCACAGCCTCCTGACCCGTCTGACCGAAGCCTTCCGCAGTGAGAGCTCTGACTACCTGTCCACCCTGTCCAACACCCTGGACCTCCTGCACCTGCTGCTGACCAGGGACCAGGGGGACCAGGAGCCGGGCATGGGGGAGGGAGAGGGGGTCGAGAGGGGCGCAGGAGGGGCCGGATACCGCACCCTGGCCATGGATGTGAAGGAGCTTGGTGACACGCTGAAGTGGTCGGAGGATGAAACACACCCTCTTAGGAGGCTGGAGAAGATTCTTGTGGTAAGAAAGCTACATCATAATGGTGACAGGCTACATCAAAACCCACCCCTGGCTGGCAAAAATAAAATTTGAGATTTGTATACCATTTGAAAGGGGTATTCAACACTCAACAGCTATAATTTGATACCTATTTCAGTTTTAAGTTGAAACTGAGATATTGATGTTTCAAATAGGACAATCATTATTTAAACTGTACAAAGTTGTTTTAAAAAACTTTGCACCGGATAAATATTTCAATTTGACTTATTTTTTTTTGCATTATAAAGAGGAAAAGTTTATCTTGCTAGTTATGTTAAAATGTTCATTTGCACCCCAGGCCCGATTTTTAACATGGGAGTCCAATAACTGCATAACATAATTACTAACGAGTGGTGGGTTTTAATATAGGCGGTCACATTGTGATATATTAGACAAATTTTAGTGGAGAGGGAGACGGGGTAAATAGAGGAGCAGAAGAGGCTACAGATACCGGACGCACGGGCGTAGACATGACATTGATACCCATTCAAGTGGGGGGGATGAGCTATTCATTCATCGGATTACATCCCCCCCAGTTGAATAGGTATTACGTAACTCGCTACGCCCGTGACCGGACGGACAGCCAAGCTTGAAGAGTGGGTTTCAAAAATAATATTTTTCTTATTGTCCCTTCATCTCCTTTATATCTAGGACTGCTGCAAGAATGATATGACCATGGAGCACCTACTGGACATCGTGAGCTCCCTGCTTCAAGCCCTGGACAGCACCGCAGATTCCAAGGTTCAAATCCCCCTTCACTCCCTGCTACCAGACACAACCAGCTTCATATTACTGTTATTATTATTATTATCATGATTATTATTATTATTATTATCATGATCATTATTATTAGGACTGCTGCAAGCATGATATGACGATGGAGCACCTGCTGGACACTGTGAGCTCCCTGCTCCAAGCCCTGGACAGCACTGCAGATTCCAAGGTTCAAATCCCCCCTCACTCCCTGCTACCGGACACAACCACCCTCCACGACCAGTTCAACCACCGCCTCGTCTTCTACATGATGACAGAGGACGATGACGAGAGGCTGGCTGCCAACATGTGGCTGGGAATGCCGGCGTTGGACGAACTCGACACCGACCCAGAGATGGTAAGTCTGGCATGATTAAATTTTCAGTTGAATTCATCTGCTCTGTTTGTCATTGGAAATGAAACTTGAATCTTGAAGCTTGATTATTGTCAAATCAACTTGACTAGCAACATTTGACTGCTAACATGTGGCTTGGAATGCCGGCTCTGGATGAACTAGACACCGACCCAGAGATGGTAGGTTTGGAATTAAAATATTTTTTAATTTGTTGATCTAATTTGCTCGATTGGAGTCTAGTCAAATTGATTCTACTTCGCTAGAATCAGATTAAATTGAATGTATAAAAGAGATGGTAGGTTGGAGGAGGTTGACGAGAGACTGGCTGCAAACATGTGGCTGGGTGTGCTGGCCAGCACTGGATGAACTCGACACCGACCCAGAGATGGTAGGTTTTGATGATTAGATTTTGAGTTGAATGTAAAATAAATCTCGAAACTCTAAACTTTAATATTTGCTCATTCTCGTCAAATCAACTTGACTGCCAACATGTGGCTGGGAATGCTAGCACTGGATGAACTCGACACTGACCCAGAGATGGTAGGTTTGGAATAATAAGATTATATTATTCATTGATCTAATTTGATTGATTGGAGTCTTGTCAAATCAACTTCACTTCACTTTGATTAGATTAAAACAAGTTCAATCAAATACATGGTATTGTACTGTATTTAATTCAATTAACTTCAATTGCATTGGGTTAGAAACCATGAACAGGTGATGAGTGTTACAAGTGCAATTTTTCTGATGAAGAATGTCGAATACTATTTGAAATTTATCAAACTTTGAATAATATTTCAATTGTTTTCTGTCGACAGGTTCGCTGTGACTTGGAGGAGATCAGAGCCAAGTACCTGCCCAACTTTGACCTGCAGTCTGAGCTCAACAAGGGTGTGGGAGCCGAAGATGTCTCACCGGACAAGAAAAAGAGGTTTGTTTCTGTTCCTATTTTATTTCATTCAAACTTTCACTGACAAGAAGTATATTATGATATAAATGAAAAATGAGCAAAGAAAAATAAGGTTTCTCTGGGGTTCGAAAATTTGAGTCCTCCGGATTGCTAGACCGGTGCTCTACCAGCTGAGCTATAGAAAGCCCTGGTGCTGTGTTCGTCCCTGAAACTCCTTAGCTTTTCATTGCTTGTGTAGTCAGAAGCTTTTATAAATCTGACACAAACCTGAAGGATGATATGTGAACTAAGAAAATAGGCTTTGGCCACATCTCCAATGGTAAATGTTCATTCTAGGTAGTGTGACCATTTACACGGTATATGCACAAATTCCTGGTCATACGGTGTATACAAATTGAGAACCAGCCATGCATTGCCTATGACACAAAACAGAATTGTTATGTATGTACATGTATGTGTGGCTTCAGTGGGATTTGAACTTGCATCCTCTGTTCCGAAAAGCCTGGTAGAAGTCAGAAGCTATATGACTGGATTTCAACCCTGTTAGAAGAATTTGAGAAAACGAGGTGAAATTTAAATATGTTGATCAAATTATACCCTTCTTACACACAAATGCGTATGAATTTTATAAGCTAGATGCTGATTTTCATGCCCTTGATACAGGATTTGAAATATATATTTTTCTTTCACACGTAGTAAATGAATAATATCACTCTAGTGATATATATTTTGATAATATATTTTTTAATTTGATATTACTACTTCTTGCATATATAATGAAATCTTATTATGGATGAATCTTAAGTCGAACGTCTGTTCAATATATATTTTGTTACATTTCTATACCTATTCTGACTTTATTTATTCTTCATGCTGTTCTAACAGGAGCCTGAACAGGAGGTACATTCCACTGACATACAAGACTGGGCAAAAGATGAATACTGGAATCAGAAGAGCTCACAGTGAGTGTTGTTTTCCATATGCTAACAATTGCTTAAAGGGATCTAGTAACTTTTTTGACATGTGCAAAAAGTGATAAGTGGTTGATACAATGTATATTGTTGTTATATGATGTCCACTGGACAAGTTAAATGGCCAAGTAATGAGCAAAAATGCAAAGTGATATTCACTAACTCATTGCACTCACTTTGTACACGGTTTTGACGGTCCAGTGGATAATTTAACATCTGAACACTTCAAATCGTAAATATCTTTTTAACGAAATGGAAATTTTAAAAACCAAAATCTGTCCCATGCTTTTATTGTTAATACGAATACAAGGTATGAGGAAACCGCTAGAATTCCAATTGGATTTTGAGGATTTGGTCCCTTTAATCTTAACCCGTTTACTTTGCCATTGAATAGAATGCTTAAATGACCACATGTGAGATTCCTCTTTTGACCGGGCTAGATACCACATTTGTGCGCTCACAAAAAAATTGACTAATATCTGTCTGACCGTGGCATTGTATTTGCTTCTATTCAACCTCGCTCCTATGCAGCACAATAAAGACAATAGATATAGCCTCAGCGAAATGAAAAATCTATCCTGAGAGCTATACATATTTTGTATACCTCTACTCTGTATACAACATTTACCAAGGAATCCACTAACATTACTGTTCTTAACTTGTAATAAAATGTTACGTAGACAATTTTAGGGAATCAAATCATTGCCAACGGTAGATCAGAATTTCAGCCTTTCAATATAAACCATTAATTTGCCACAAGAACATTGTATATTTTCAAGCAAATGAAATAGGCTTTCCTGGGAACTGGGAAATCCCAGCTCCCGTCTCTGAGCACGTCTCACGGGAACCACGGGAACTTGAATTATTTGGTCCAGCCAGTTGTTTTTCACCGACACCTGTGTTTAGTTGCATCATACTTTGCATGAATTCCACGTTTTCAATTTTTTTTTAAAAAGAAGAAAAAATGAGCAATGAAAATTGGGCTTTGCTCGGAATTCTATGTTCTGTAATAATTTCTATGTCACCATCACCTGAATGGGAGACTCTTGGAGGGATCAAGGTGGGTACGAGCTCAGAACACCAGCCGACATCCCTCCATGCACTTCAACGACATCATGAATGCAGTGGAGACACATGTCGACATTCTCTCTATTATCTGCATCCCTTGCTTGTAAAGTGCATCACTAGCAATTATAATTTCTCTATGTATCTTACTTCTTTTTGCCTTCAAAGGAGGCAATTGGAGGGAACGAGGAGGATATGACTTGTTCCAGCAGCGAGCCCAGAACATCAGCCGACCCCCCTCCATGCATGTGGATGACTTCATGAATGCAGAGGAACCATGTGTCAACTTTTTCTCTTTATTATCTGTATAAAGTTACTACATTCCTTGCACGAATCCCTTGCTTGAAGAGCGCATCACTAGCTATTATAATTTCTGTATGTATCTTACTTCATTTTGCCTTTTAAGGAGGCAATTGGAGGGTCGAGGAGGCTATGACTTGTTCTGGCAGAGGAAACCTACATTGATTTTCACCCACCTCTGCAAAAAGTTACTGCATTCCGTGCACAAATTCTTTGTTTTGTAAAGCACTGTCATCATTAGCTATTGTTATTGTGTATCTTTCTCTCTTCCCATCACTTTTTTTTATAAAGGAGGTAATTGGAGAGGACGAGGAGGCTATGACTTGTTCAGGCAGAGGGCCCAGAACACCAGCCGACCGCCCTCCATGCACGTGGATGACTTCATGAATGCAGAGGAGACTCATGCCGGCCCAATGCAGCAGCAGAATCAACAGAGGGTGAGTTCAGTCAGAATAATGTTCCCTTTTTATACTGCCTATTATGTAATTTCTAACAGTATTTATCAATTCTGTTTTTGTAATCATTCTTCATGTTTCAATTTTATTCTTGCATTTTTATACCGAGTGAAATATACTGGAAATTATATTAAAAATACATTGCACTGTTTTTAGGGCTATCCCAGTCACCAGAATACACATACCCATTAAAGCCGATATGCGATATGTGCAAACAATGTCACAATGATATATTTAAACTGTTCTATCTCTCTTTCCATACTTCAGGGCCCACCGGGGAGGAACGTTCGGGGCGACTTCCAGCGAGGCGGGATGAGAGGAAGAGGTTTCCATGGCAACCAAGGGTCCTGGAATGGTCCCAATTACAGGAGGGATGAAGGTATGAAAACCACATCGCTTGGATGGTTGTCCAGAATGTTTTCAAAATGTTTGATACAACTGTGTGTAAATAGAAGAGAGGATACAATGATGTTCGCATTCTTTAAAATGAATGGAGACTTTGCCAATAAGTGATCGTATATCATTGATATATTCTTAGCCAAAGTTTTTTTCTAAGAATACAGTGTTTTTTTTTCTTGTAATAAAATTGTCTAGCTTCTCTCTTTATGCCTCTTCGATGAATTGGCAATAGGTAGTGAAATATTTTCTCTTGGAGACAAGACAAGTAAATAAGTGACATATCGTAAGCAAGAATTTTGGTTTAATGTTTCGTTTTAATTTGTTTAATGTTGGTATTACTGTTCCATTATACATGGTAGCCTGGGAGTTTATTTCATAAATGATGACAATAATCTTTCTCCTTGCGTAGGCAACCAGATGGGTAGAGGAGGAGGCGGAATAGGAGGCGGAGGAGGAGGAGGAGGGCGTGGTAGAGGAGGACAGTGGATGAACCGCCAGCAGAGAGGACCGTTTGAAGGGGGGCCCAGGGGATTTACTCCTAGGAGGTAAGTGTGAATTTGTTTTTAATTAAACACTTTTCATTTTTTTTTAAACATACACAAATTATTATTAATCAATAACTAGTGACTTTGTGATTATTTCGAATGAATCATTGTGAGCATTCGTAGCCAACAAACTGTAAAAGCATGGAATGCGCTCCCCAATAATATCTTGGCTTCTACATCACTAGGAGCCTTTGCGGGAGCAGTTGCCTCAATCGGCAATTAATGGGAAACCTCACCGGTTCCCCTCGACTCTACGTCCTGACTGATGGACCCTGTCGAGTACCCAAGTAGAAGTAGAAGTAGAAGTAGTTGAACCCAATCATATATTTGTGAATAATTTGTGAATTTGCAAATAATGGTGAAATATCCTTTCAAAGATTTTGAGTAATCAAAGTATGTTTAGGAAGGAAGGTGTTTTTATGCCTCCGCCAACGAAGTGGCCGGAAGCATTATGTTTTCGGGTTGTCCGTCCATCCGTACGTACGTCTGTCCGTCCCGTTTTCGTTCTCACGATATCTCAAGAACCGGTTGACGGATCAATTTCAAACTTGGTATGAGTGTACATATTGGGGTGACAATGATCTGATTAGATTTTGGGGGTCATGAGGTCAAAGGTCAAGGTCACAGGGTGCAATATATATGCAAAAATAGCTTGTAATGGCAAAATATCAAGAACCAAATGTCAAATTTCAATCGAAATTGGTATGTGAGTGTATCTTAGGGAGCCAATGAAGTCGTACAATTTTGGGGTAATGAGGTCAAAGGTCAAGGTCACAGGACTCGATAAACACGTGCAAAAATAGTTTGTAATGGCAAAATCTCAAGAACTGAATGTCAGATTTCAACCAACTTGGGTACCTGAATGTATCTTAGGGAGCCAATGAAGCCATACATTTTGGGGTCATGAGGTCAAAGGTCAAGGTCATAGGACTGTATAAATACATGCTAAAATAGCTTGTAATGGCAAAATCTCAAGAACGGTATGTAAGATTCAATCAAACTTTGTACCTGAATGTATCTTAGAGGACTGATGTAGCCATAAAATTTTGGGGTAATGAGGTCAAAGTTCAAGGTCACAGAATTCATAGATGCGAAAAAAAATTGTAATTGTAAAAACTCAAGAAATTAATGTCAGATTTCAATCACACTTGGTACCTGAATGTATTTTATGGAGCAAATGTAGCACTATAATCTTGGGGTCATGAGGTCAAAGGTCAAGGTTATAGGACTCCTTATACATGTATATGCCAAAATAGCTTGTAATTGTGATATCTCAAGATGTGGTTGATGAATTACCATCAAAATTGAGTTTACAGTATTAATTCAGTGCATGTTAATTTTGGCTTGATATAAAATTGGCGTGATAGCGGAGGCATTATTTTCGACTGTGCGCGGTCGAAGATCCATCTAGTTTTATCTAATTTACGGAATTAGATATAAAGACTGCAATTGCGTTTCTCACGCTGTAACATCAACATCAAAATAATTACAGTGAAGCACCTCCTGAAAACATTGTTCAAGTTTGATAAATGCTGTCTTACAATAATTGTGTTCTTCACTTTATTTAATAAATTATACTAATACTGATTTATTAATTTATTATTGTTATCCAGTCGGTCAGACGGTGGACCGGAGGGTGGCATGAGACCCAGGGACCAAGCCTACAATAGAGACAGGGGCTACCAACAGCACGGTGGTCCTCGTGGGGGCGGAAGAGGAGGAGGAGGAGGAGGGGGTGGAGGCAATGCTGGTGGTGGTGGTGGAGGAGGAGGAAGAGGAGGAGGAGGCATGTCTAGAGAAGGATTCAGCCCCAGACGAGGAGGAGGAGGGGGAGGAGGAGGAGGAGGAGGAGGTGGTGGAGGAGGATACAGGCCTGGAAGCTCCCAGGGAGGGGAGAGATGGGGAGGAGTGGATGGAGGGAACAGGTGAGTATCCTTAGGGGATGAGAGAGGAAGATGGTGATGGTGATGACGGTTATGGTGGTGGTGGTGATGATGATGATGAGGTGGGGGGGGAGGAAGATGTGGAGGATACAGGCCTGGAGGCTCCCAGGGAGGGGGGAGATGGGGAGGAGTGGATGGAGGGAACAGGTGAGTATCCTTAGGGATTGAGAGAGGAAGATGGTGGTGGTGATGACGGTTATGGTGGTGATGATGATGATGATGATGATGATGATGATGATGACGAGGGGGAGGGGGAGGAGGAGAAGGAAGAGGTGGAGGTGGAGGAGGTGGATAAAAGCCTGGAGGCTCCCAGGGAAGGGAGAGATGGGGTTGAATGGATGGAGGGAACAGGTGAGTTGTATTTTGAAGGACAGAGGGGGATATGAGGATGGGAGATAGAAGAAGTGTAATAATGTTGATGTGGTGGTGGTGGTGGTGGTGATGGTAAAGAGGAGGGTGATGATGACGACGATGGTGATGATTATTTTATAAATGAATAATACATTCCACCATTTGTGTATTATTAAATTATAAAGATTATGTAGATGATGGCAAATATGACATTCTTATGTGATGGACATCAATTATTTATATGCCATGTTGACTTTTGAATAATAATGCTCACGATGAGGTCTCTTTTTGATTTAGTTTCTTAAACATGTGTGTCTAAATTTCCTCTTGTATTGTCTACAGGTTCCTGACCCCAAAGCCGATGCGAGGAAACCGAATGGGCGGCGGGAGGGAGGGCCAAGGCAGACACAGTCGCTCCTTCACCCGATAGACAGAACTTAGACAACTGTAAAGACTGTAAACTCCAAATAACTGTACAAAGCTCTAATATTGATTAAACATTGTACTTCGAACTTGGGTGCAAGCTAGCTAGACATATCGAGCTTGTGGAATAGAGCTCAGTTAACTATGAAGAACGCCCAAGTTTATTGATCAGACACCAGATAATTGTACAAAGCTGTATTAAAGATCAATGAAACATTAGATGTTCAATTTGGGCACAAGCTCGTCGGCAAAGCTAGGTACAGCTAGGTACATCCAGATGCAGTTGCTCCATCATGCAGGAAACATAATTTTAGTCAACTGTTGCACACAGAAAACCTAGATGAATCCTGTAATCATCCGATGATACTGTACCTAAACGTCTAAATACAATTGATGCTCAATTCAGGCACTCTTTTATTCCAATTGCCAAAGTTACTCAGAAAACTGTTCAGATGAAAATACATATATATACCCAGGTTTAAGGTATCATGATATTTTTTATAACCCTTTTTGTTATGGATATTGTAGAATGTCATAGATCTCAATAGAAATACAATTCTACAGCCAAGTTTAGTGTATATATTGTATTGATCATTACAAGGTTTAATGAAAGTGTAGTTACATGATTGTGTATTTTAGCTGCAAAGTGTGTTATTGCACATTTATCACATATCTGTTGATATCTAGATGGTAGTATTGTCAAGTTGAAAGTGCATTTTTATTAAACTACACAAATTATTTCAAATCATAGATAGGTAATCAAACAAGCTTCATTTATTTTAATTTGCATAAATTGATAAATGTCAATATGTATATATTAACAGTCACCGAGGGATTTAGAATTGGAATTGACCACAATAATTTCCTTTCAACCAAGATGAAGGAATGTTAATGAAGAGATATTTCCAGTATATTGTATCTTACAGAGACTAGTTAATGAATGGTGCCCTGAAAATTGTGAAATTAAATTAAGCTCTTTTTTCATTATTTCCTTTTCTAATGATTTGACTGTTATGCAATGCCAATTAAAATATACCACTGTAGTTGCAATGTTTATACAAAATGCATGAACAGTTGTAAAAGTGATGTAATAAATGCCTGATGTAAACTACTTATGTTGTCTATTTTAGAGGGGTTTTTTCACATGGATATGTTGAAACACAAGCACGTCTTATTCATGGCTGGCATACACTCAGCTGAATAATGCAAATACATTTTAAAGGGATCTAGTATCTTTGTTAACATTTGCAAAAAACTGTCAAATGGTTGTTAAAATGTGTATTTCTATGGTTTAATATGTCCACTGAGTGATGTGCAAAAATGTCATGGTAAATGAATGTCATTATGGCCGAGTAATGAGCGAAAATGCCGTATTTGCAAACACATTGCACCGACTTTCTACACAGTTATAATTATCCAGTAGATAATCTGATCCAAAAATCATACTTCAATCATACAAATCTTTATTACGGAAGAGAAATGAGCCGTTTCATGCTTCTATGGGTAATACAAATACAATGAGTTATGTGAGAACTGCAGGTGTTCCAAAGTAAATTTAGAGGATTTTGACAATGTTAATATATCCCTTTAAAACAACATTTTAGATAATCATGTGTTTTCGTTTGATTTCATCACAATCTTCTCATGAAGGCAAAACATTACCCAATACTTGTTGTTGGCCCGCAATCAACTGAAATTCAAACTTGTTGCGCTGCTGGCAGTGGCGTAGCGCGGTTGGACTGATAATTATTGGGGGCACGCAACCAATAAGGGAGGGGGGCCGGGGGGGGGGTGGGGGCACACCTTAGTATTTCTGTATTTTTTACACAGATTTTCCCCCTTACGTTTGTTATAGATAGATAAATGCTATTTTAAAAATTAATTTCACGATTCCCAGTTTCACAACCGAATTGTACCTGAATCACAAGATTAAAATAAATACATTGTAAAAAATGACAGTACATTAATTTTAGTTAATAATTATGACATTATATGTTATTTTTGTCAGACCATTGGGGGGGGGGGGGGGGGGGACACGTGCTACCCCCTCCCCCTCATAGCTACACCACTGACTGCTGGCATATGAAATATTTCACAATGTATCAAACATTCCCTTCTAGGTTATTTTGGGAATCCCCTCAAAGTGCATCATCATGATGAAAATCCCTTTCGGTCATAATTTATGTTGAGAATGAAGGTGTGCTGGATGCTGAAACGATCTAAAATGGAATTTGCCCTCTCCCCTCTCCCACACAGACGTCAATTTGTTTTCTTTAAAGGGATAGTTGAGTTTGGTCAAACTGAATTTTAATAACCAAAACCTGCACCATTACAGTACAAACTACAGTTATAGTTATAACTCCACCATGCTCGAAAGGTATACACAATTACAAACAAGTAAGTAAAAACCCTGTTATCATTCAAAAAGAGCCGTTACAACTCAAGAGGGCGTTTTTAAAAACTTATTGGTTTCAACTATTTTTCATACAAAATTGTGCATATGTTTTTGTTAAAATAATGATTAGATAGAGATATCATCAACAACTATTTTAAAACCTCTTTTGAAGTTTGTTGAAAGAAGTGTATAAGCATTTTATGTATTTTTTTTTTTTTAAATATATAAATCAACAAATATTTTGAAATCAAATTTTACAACTATGAGAGCATTCGAAAGGGAATGATACTCATTGCACATATTTCATTCAATGAACTTTCAAATGGAATTAAAACCAACCAATTTAGTGTCAAGGGGCATTTAGGGAAGTACCAATACTCAAGTGTACCTTTAATGTTGTTTAACATTGTCCTTCAAAGTGATGGATTTTCATGAGCTTAAACAGATTTGGATGTGATTGTGCAAGTGATTGTTGTGACAAGAATGGTGGGGCTTTGTGTTGTTTTTGTGATGGTGGTAGTGAGTGGTTGTTGTTGTGATGCTGATGCAGGCCCGTAGCCAGTATTTTTTTAGGGGGGGGGGGGGGATGCATAATTTTCAAAAACGTGACCAATACCGAGACTGCTTGAAGAGTTGTGTAAGTGAGTGGGGGTGGGGGAGGAGTGATCGTCGCGAAGACTGATCGTGGCCCGGGACCGAGACCAATAAAAAGTCGACCTTTCTTAAAGGACAATGAAATCCAGACAAATTGTTGTATGCACTATAAGACACTAAATATAATGAATAGTCTCTGAAAATTTGAGCACAATTGGCCAAGAAATAAGAAAACTATGGCTCTTTGAAAAGGGCCATGTATTTCTTTTAGTGACTCAATTGGCAACGCACTCTGGCAAAGTTGTGGACAACTCCCCATACATTTTGTACACAAAATTTCAGTTTTGTTCAATTTTCTCAAAATTTATGTTTACCCTTCGTTCGAGTTCAACATATGTTTTGTAGAATGCATTTATACATTACATATCATGAGTTGGGGGAATGGAAAAATGTGACTATGAAGAAAATGTAAAAATGGGAACATTTGTGTACAAAACATATGGGGAGTTGTCCACACACTTATCAGAGTGCGTTGCCAATTTGAGTTCCCTATAGGAATAAATGGACATCTTCAAAGAGCCGTAGTTTTTCTTGTTTCTTACCCGATTATGCTCCAACTTTCAGAGATTATTCTTCTTAATCTCTTCAAGACTATGAAAGCAACATTTTGCTTGGGTTTCATTGCCCTTTAATTTAAGGGGTGCACCAACGCACCCCCCCCCCCCCCCCACACCTCGCCTCCCCCCCCCCCCCCCCCCCCCCCCCCCCCCCCCCGCTACTACGGGCCTGTGTTGGTGGTGGTGTTGTGTAACAACTGCTGCAGTACTAGATGTTTGTGTAAAATGTAGGCCTGCATTTATGAGGGTTTTAAGTTTTAACATGAACAAAGGGTGAACAAATATCAATGAAGAGGGCTGGAAACATTTCTTTTCAATATATATAAATCATCTTTATTTATTCAAATCGTTCAAATGTAACAAAGAAGGGGTTGAAACCCAGGTCCATGGCATACGTTGAAAATAGATTTGCATTAATTAATTTTATTTGTTTTTGTTTTCATAATAAATTTAAATATACGAAGATGGTCACGACCTGATTATGTAATGTACACATCATTTGTACATTGTGCAGGATACTTTGAACATGTAATTCAGAATGTTCATAAGCTATTTGATACAGTTTTCATTACTTTCATGCATACAAAAATCAAGAATTGTACACAATGGCCCCGTTACAGAAAGAGTTGAAATTCAGATCATGTGACTAAATGTGCAAATCTGATTTGTTCAAATGTGCATATTTTCTGACTTGCAACTTTACAATCAATTGCAATTCTTTTTGCAACGAGGCCCTGTTGTGATGTAATACCATTTTTAAGGGCCCTACATTTCTGGTAATAATTCCGGAGACAGCATAAATCAGTACAAATTCAAAATTTCAAGTCTGTATTTGAAATGTGAAACTATTCGTCAAATTTAATGCAGCAAGAAAAAATTATATTACCTTGTTTTTTAAAAGGGAGAGATCAAAGTTCATTCAAATACAATCTATACAATTATAAATATTTCAGAAATACACAATTACATTATATAAATAAGCAATCATCATTCAGACAAGGATCAAGGATATTATTATTATTATTACAGATGTTAAGTTTTTCACGAATCTCAAAACTTTATGCAGATACAAATTATTTGATAAATGGCACATTTTTATAAAAAGATGATGATGGTATTTGTGTCTTGTAATGATGTGTTAAATAATGATGTCGGGGCTTTTTTCTTCATGGAATTTAATTTTCAATATTACACGTCAGCAAAAAAAAAAAGAAGAAATTAATTTAACCTTTACAAAATGGAAATTGATTATGTCCGTTGTTATTAATTTGTTCTCTACGCTGAACCTTTAACCTAACTTCTATAATTGCCAGGAAAATATTGGCAATATCAAACAGCAATATAATAAAATAAATTATAAATCAGAGTCATTAAAGGTGCACCTGTAAAGTGTCTAACTCCACAAAAATTACTTTTAAGAGCTTCCACATTTCTCTTCTACCGTGTTGTTTGGCTTATGGTAAGAGAAGAATAAAATAGGGTTAGATTTGTTCAAATGCCCCTTTAGTTTGACCTATCATTGATAATCATTCAGCTCAAGAGCGTTTATAAACGGTCATAGACGTCATACTGTAATTAGTTGTAAAAGCTGACGCAAATTTTCGCCTTTTTAACCAGGAAAGCAGTGTTATTTTTCAATGAAACTTCCACACATCATTTGGACATATCTTTCAATGATTTTGGTATAGGACTGAAGTCTCAAATGTCATATGGGCAATATCTGACACTTTACAGGTGCACCTTTAACTGATAACATCACCCGTTGATTGATAAGTATGATAAGAGTAAATAGCACCATAGTTGATTCCTGGGATGAGACGATTGTCACTGCAAATTAACGGTATCGACCTGCAGAAGAAATTAACAGGAAATTGCAAAGGATCTAGTAACAATGAGCAAAACGGGTTTTAGATGTGGGTGTAATGTGTTTATTTGTTATACATCAAAATAACTTATGATTGCTGTAGCAACATGTTTTTGATTTTGCTTTTTGCTTTTTACTTAGGCAAGGGATAGGAGGGCAACTTTAAATGTATAACCTTATGTATGTCTTTCTGAAAGGGTTTTTCAGTGCCGCAGATATGTGGGGGCAGAGGCGTACCTACCGGGGGGGGGGGTACAGGGGTACGGGGCCCCAGTAATTTGACAAAAGTAATACAAACATAATGGTACAAATTCGAGAAAAAATACATTAAACAAACATGCTTACTCCCCAATAAGTTTGTCAAATAATTCCTTTCTTTTCTTTTTGTATGGGGAGGGGTTGGGGGGGGGGGGGAGGGGGTGGGTACGGGGGGGGGGGGGGAGGGCACGTACGCGCAGCTCTGTGCCTCCTGCCTCTGTATCCACGCCACTCAGTATATTGCTTGGGTTGAAGCCAAGACAGGGTTGGGCTGGTGGCGATGGGACGTCATTATAGAGATAGTCTAATTGGTCGCTAAGACCCCGTTTACAGTGAGCAAAAGGCCAGGCCAGGCCGCGGCCAGGCCGCGGCCTGGCCCCGCACTGTAAACGCACCGGGGCCAATTGCGCGGCCAATTGCGAGGCCAAACTGGCCGCGCATTTGGACCAGCTCTGGAGGTAGTCTCGGCCTCGGCCTGGCCCGGCCTTTTCTCACTGTAAACGCACCGGGGCCAATTGCGCGGCCAATTGCGGGGCCAACTGTTACCCCGGAAGTGAAAGGATCATTACGTCATAGGATAATGACGCCGTACCATAACAATCGAACCCACGCTTTCATGGTATTTTCTTCGGTGTGTCAAGCCAAGTACGTCGAGATCTCCAAACTTTTCCCGAAGTCGACGAAGTCGATCTTCCTCGTCCATATTCTCGTGTTGTAGGGTAGAACAAAGATTAATCAATTTTTATATTAGGTACGGGCAGCTGTGATATTCGAAAGTTCGCCGTGCATTTAACATGCATAAACATAGGGAATTGGGGAAAAGATTCATTGGAAATATCCCGCGCGCGCGCGACCGGATCTACACTGTGACCCCCGGCGCGCCCCCCAAAATAATCGTTTGTTTACATGCAGAGCGCCACTACGACAAAATATTGGAAGGTTACAATGTAGGCCGCGGCCTGGCCTCGCACTGTAAACGCACAAAATTGCGGGGCCAACTCGGCCGCGGCCTGGCCCGGGCCTGGCCCGGCCCTGCCTTTTTCTCACTGTAAACGGGGTCAGAAACAGGTCCATACAAACTGTAAATACCCAATATATAATACAAATTTAACCATGACGACCATATCAACAAACAAGAAGCGATAGCGTCTCTTAGCAATCAAATTGGTAGGGGAAGGTTAATTATGGCAATTTGTGATGGAATTGATATGCCAGTCTTTTATCGTATATCGTTGTATTTTTGACAATATCTCCTTTAATTAGCTAGTAAATAATGATGTATAATAAAGTCCAGCGGCGTAGCGTGGTACGACTGATTGGGATGAGCGCACGAATAATTGCGGGCACACTATACGCGTTTCTTTATTTTTTTCAAAATATTTACTCTGTTTTATTATTTTGGTCAAATTAATAGAGAACGTCTCCTCGGCCCCGCCCCCTCCCTCCTTCCCCTTAGCTACACCAATCACCAGACGTAAATCAACTTCCAGCATCAATAACTCTGTTGAATTTTAACACGGGGTTATTTCTCGGGTCAAGACAAATACATAAACACTTTCACATTCCCTCAGAAATCCATAAAACCTTGGAATGTCAAGAATGTAGCCAATAAAAGTAGCATCGTATATCTTCCCCAAACACAACATACCCTAAGGGTTGCGTTGCGTCTCCTTGGGAACAATGTTTACATGTTCAGAAAGATTCGTACGAATTACATTTGTCGATGTGCATAATTATGTAGATGTTTACCTTAAAAAGAGATTCCTATAAAAATTATTCCGTTTGTTCATGGAAATACTATGGTTTGTCTATAATAAATTTAAAAAAACCTGCATTGAGTTACAGTAATTCAATATGACAAGATCGGTTTGAATTTAACAATAAGCGACATTTGCCCCAACGTTCATCGGCATTGTCTTGGTAATATCATGCATGTTTTCTTGTTCCTTCATAATTATGTACATACAGGAAATTATAGGTTGTGCTCGTGTTAACAATCAAAGAGAGTATAGTCATGAACTTCATAATACAAGAAAGAAAAAAAACAATTATACCATTATTATATAATGGTCGAGCGCCTTAATAAAGAGCGGTCGATACCCATCAGAAAGCAATTTATAATGCACAACTTAAACAAAAAACAACGTTCAATGCGAAATATGACAACTGAAAACAACAATGCAAACATTTTCAATAAATCATGATGCAAAATATTACATAACAACATGAGCTCTCTTACATGAATTATATTTCACGTTTGCCAAATGTAACAATGCAGAGCTATTTATGCCTATTGCCTATTAAGCGTATTGTTACATTTGGCAAACATTAAATATAACTTATAAAAGAGCTGATGTCGTTATACTATTTCTCATTATGTATACTGTCTGTCTGTGTGTTTGTAAACAGATCATACAGTGGAACCTCGTTATAAAGAGATAGCAAAACCCTCTTATATAAAGGTAATTTTGCTGGTCCAAGGTCTCTATATTATTTTGCCCCCCCCCCCCTTATAACGGACGAGGTATAATAACAAAACACCTGATATTAAAAAGGTAATTTAATTATCATAGTCCCAAGCTCCTCATTGAAACGAGGTTCTACTGTATACCATGGTATACAGAGCATAAATCAATCATACTGTACCTTCAGGAGGCAGGAGGCAGGAGCTATAGAGCAGTGATCATCTCTGTTCTCTTGCACGTCCTGCACGTGCTCCTGCACGTCTCCCGGTCCTGGTCCTTTAGGGACTTCAGCAGCTCAACCAGCTCCTTTCGCTCCAGCTCCAGCGCCTCCATGTGCTGTCTGCGCTGCGTCTCCAGTGCGTTCATCACCCGCATCTCGTGCTGCAAGCTCGTGATGTCACCTGTTGTATATGAAAGTGAATACATTGGTGGTATCTTTCTCCTTTCTATCTCTGTCACTCTGTGAATCTACATGTATATTTATATCCAAACTGTGCATATATGTGTTGTCTCCGCTGCGTCTCCAGAGCGTTCATCGCCAGCATCTCGCTCGTGTTGCAAGCTCGTGATGTCACTTGAATGAAAGTGAATACATTGATTGTATATAATTCAATTATATAATTGATATAATTATTATATCTATTTTGTATCTATGTTTTTCTAGTATAATTATCTTGCTGCTGGATTTATGTGCTATCTCCACTGCGTCTTCAGGGCGTCAATCACCCGTATTTCGTGCTGTAAGCTCGTGATGTCTCATGTATGCATGGTATGAAAGTGAATAAAATGGTGGTACTAATAAATTATCTAGTAATTCTATGTTATGAACTACATTATATCGATCTATTTATCTCTATCCCTCCATTCATGCTGGGCTTCCATTGTGCTGCCTCCGTTGCGTCTCCAGGGCGTTTGATCACCCACACCTCGTGTTGTGTGCTCGTGATGTCACCTGAAAGTGAGCCAGATTTTAAATAATCTATACATTGTGCCTATGTGTGTGTCTATCTATATGTCTATCAATCTAGTCAGGCAAAGTCACCTGAAGCCAGGAAATGGCAAAGGTGGAATTTTGATGTTCCGAAAATTTGCATTATATTTATCTTTGCATTATAATTATGATTAATTGGCACAAAAATGCATCAGTTTCGAATGAAAAGTTTTCACCTGGACTTCATATCAGGAAGTTCAGGAAGTATCTTTCGGACATAAATTGGGATAGCCCCTGACTCTAGCCAGTAAAAGCGCAAATTTCGTGTTTATACTATCTTCCTTTCTTTCATTCATATACCTCTGAGTTGGTTGATAGTCTGGTTCATGCCGGCGACCTTGTCCACCATGTGTGCCCTCTGCGAGTCGAGCCTAAGCTGCATCTCGTGTCTCAGCTCCTGCTGCTTGCAGATCATCTCCGACCTCAGCAGCTCGACCTCCGTCCGCAGCTCGACCACGCAGTTGTGCGAGTCCCGCTCCGACGTCAGGATGGTCAGTCCACAGCCGCCGGGGCACCTGGAGCTCCGGAACTCGCAGACGGCGACGTGCGCGTCCAGTTTCCGTCGCTCCAGCACCGCCTCGCACCCGCGCGTGGCATTCGGACACGCCGCGTTCCCATAGCAACAGTCCTGCTCGTGGCGCGCGATGACCTCGAGGCTGCACACCTCCGCGCAGCCGCTGTCCGCGTTCTCGCAGCGCAGTTGCAGCTGGTTCAGGTCGTTGCGCATGTACCGGAATAGAGGTCGCAGCTCGTTGTCATTTAAGCTCTGCAAAGTGAACAAATTAAATAAAAGAAAGTGCCCTAATACGATATCAAACAGAGGTCTCTCATTGCATCTGATTATCATGTGAATGATTTCTTATTTGTGATGTTTTATTTTCACTGCGTTCGTATATTAGATCGACTCGGTAACGTCGAGTCGATTTAGTCTCATGTCCCTTATAGGTTGATACCGCAACCTAAAAACTTTGCGCATATCACTATATAGGGCATCAATATCGATGATATAGGGCCTATATATCCAACAGTTTTGCTGTTCCAGGAACTTCCTTGTGAAATGGGGGTGTCAATATTTTTGTTTTCACCTAAAAACAAAAATGGAAGGACATCGTTATTTTACAAGAAAATAGATGCCTCTCCACTACATTTACATTTCAAGAATGCCTTCCAGTCAACGGTCAAACTCTATACAGTATATACCCACGTTTCAATAATATGAGCTCCTATTTCTAGCGCATAGTATATGATACCCATGCCAGTTTTTTTTCTTCATAACATCTATCGCTGATATAGAAATCTCCGTCTCAAGAATTTGAAGGGATTCAGCAAGGTATTCATCCTGAACAAGGTATGTAAGCCGCTATTTAGATTTAACGGTTGGATGGCACAATGAATAGGGTAATTGAAAATACCTAAAATCAACTTCCGTTAAATCTTATCAAAGGCCCATTTAAGTGAACCAACGCCCACCCTTTACACACACAAAAAAGGTGTAATTCACGATGTGAACGAACCCTCACCTTCCTATCCTCTGGACACGAGCTCTCGTGTACGAGCCACCCGTGAATGCACGTGCTGCAGAAGGCGTGTTCACACGGGGCCTGCAGCGGGTCTTCCAAAACGTCCTTACAGATACTGCACAGCAGTCCATCTTTGATGGGGCTAACGAATCGATCCTGATCATACCCCATACTTAAACTCGTGGCGTGTTGAAGGGGGTTACGAGTTAGAGCGTTGATAAGTTATTTTATTGAAGAAATTAATAATAATGAATAATTATGTTGTTCAAGTGGCATAAGTATTTAATCAAATTGACGTCGTACTCCAACCAAAGGCTATCAGGTGGTTCCCATGGTTACGTAGGTGTGGATACACCGTCACACTTGCAGCCTCTTGCGATTCATCCATTCATCATCTTAATATAGAGTGGTGGATTTGTAACATCTGCATGCAAAAAAAAAAGAAGAGAAATATATAAGATTCTAATAATAAATTACATTTATTTACTAAAAATTGTTTTAAAATGTATGTTTCTTTTTACTTTGACAAACAATAATTAAGAAAATAGCTAGCGATCGCGTAACATAGACGCTCGAGGCCAACCGTTCGTCTTGGGAAAACAGTTTTCTTTACCACATGTTTTAAAATTCAAATCATAATTAACTGATTATCATATTAATCGTTTTTACTTACAAACAATTATTTTCACACAACTGTCATTATCAATCATATTAGGCGCTATATAAACAGGTGATAAATCGAGTATATTATTATTTTTATTATTAATTTGCAATAGTCATATAGAATATGTTTTCATGATCAGGGTGATGATACATATAATATAAAAAATCAACAAAACCTAAAATGCTTGTTACAAAACTTGATATAAAAGGACATAGATCGTCAATATAATACGGACTGGACAGGGGTATTGGTTATATATACGTTCATGGTGGAAGCAGAGAGGTGTGGCAGTATTAACGACTTTCTTCTAGATTAATTAGGCTATTTTGTTATTTTAAAAAGCCTTTGCTCCCGACGAATTAATTTCCTTCAATGTATTGGCTTAGCAACCTCATGCATAACAATTTTATTATCCATCCGCAAACTTAATAATAAGTGACAAATAAGTACCAGCATTTATTGCATACACATTAAAATAAACCTGGTACAATATCATAAACGTTATAATATGCCTTCAAACATTTGTCAAAGGTCAGTTTGACCGCTGTTATTGATACAAGAATTATCTATTTTCAAGTGTTTGTGTTCTCTGTTTGTAAGTGCACGAGTCATGTTTGTATTTCGGCCTATTATAGGACACAGAACGTTGTAACATTCACAGGACAACTTAATCCATTCAATTAATTTAATTGTATACCGAGTGATGTTTATTCGCTGAAACAATCGGACAAAAACAAAATCATTGAACATGTATGTGCAAATGCTAGGACACGCATGATAATTTATGCTATTACTTTTCAGTTCAAGGCATACCAACTAAAATCGATTACAGTTGCAGTTGTCATGTTGTATGATGGTCTCTTACAATAACATTGACCATTCCATAATCATCGAGTCTTTCAGAATCATAATAATATATAGACATATCACAATATGTGTAAAACAAAATTGTATACAATATACTATTTAATACATGTATATGTTTTATGGTACAGACACTGCAAGAACATTGAAATGAGGATATACAGCTTTAAAAGGAGCATAATCAAAAATATTTGTCTACAAAGTAACTTAAATGGTCTTTTTTTTTATTATGGTTACTCTATATTGTAAACAATTCGAACACAGCTACTATAATTATATCAACTATCACCGTGACGGACTAAACTATTTCGCAAGAGACATGAAATTCGCTACTATATATACTTTTCTCTGTATGTTCTTACCAGCTAATAGAACATATTAATCCTTGTATTTCCTTTACTCCGGTTTCCGTATATAGTAGTTCAAAATATCATACGTCACGTGACATTAATTTAATAATGATTGCGACTTTATTATCGAGGGTTGTGAACACTCACACGAAGCAGCGAATAATCACACAATAGTATCAGTTTTACAGTGAGGCAGATACCAGATGAACAAAAAAGTTAATGTTATCCTTGATAGATCAAGATCTCAATTAAGATTGAAATAAATCTACCTCAACAAAATAATCTCGATCGCCTATCCGCGCTCCCGCTTCCGGACATTATGGACATCAATTAAACACAGCCATGAGAGATGTCACAACATTACCAATAATAAAGTAAATAGTTACTATACAGATGATGCTAGAATGCTGCAAGAATGTGCTATCCCTGATAGACCGAGATCTCGAGACTGGAAGACTGGCCACCTTGACAAAATCACAAGTACCACGCGAACAAGCTACACAATTAAGCCGGGAGTTTGTGGCTCCTATATACGAGACGCGACGACTAATATATTATTTTCATATACCGATAGCGGGCCCTGTATTAAATTGTTATGATAATTATGATATAGCAACCCCATTTCCTGACCCGAAAGGTCGGTTGCTCAGCATGACATGCCGACAATTGACCCGTGTTGCTATAGTATAGACCCCAAGGCGGTGCAAGGGTAAATGGCGATATTTGGGGAACGATCATTTGATATCTGAAACGAAGACTCTTCTAATAAAGCACGCGAAGGTTTCACTGAGCATTTATTATATTGACAAAGTGCAGTTTCATTGGTTGGAAAATGAATCATACCATTGAGGTACCAGGACCAGGGGGGTGTTTCACAAAGATCAAGTTGATCTTAGCACTAAGATGGTCTTAAATATTATGGAAAGCCATTAGTGTCTTGAAACATTTTGTAAAAGTTATGTTGAAATGCATAAAGTGTTGATTCAAATCATTTGTATTTTCTAATTATCAATGAGATTTCATGAATTGTATGTGAAAATTATGAATCTCTTTGATAATTAGAAAATATATATGATTTGAATCAACATTTTATGCATTTCAACATAACTTTTATAAAAACTGTTTCAAGACACTAATGGCTTTCCATAATATTTAAGACCATCTTAGTGCCAAGATCAACTTAGGATTTTTGTGAAACACCCCCCTGGTCCCAGCAGGAGGCGGGTGCTTGGGGCTTCAGCCTCCCTCGAGATGTGAAAACATGTCATTTTCGGGCAAAAAAGAGGCGAGGACTTTTTGTTGTTGTTGCTTGTCAGGTAAAAAAAATCGAAACAAAAATCGGGCAAAAGAACTCGGCCCCCCTGAGAAGAACGTTTTCCCCCTACGCCCATGTCCCAGATTTTATTCTGTGGAATCAATAATTATCATCTTAAATTTTGTCACAACCACAATAGTTGGTTAATTATTTAGTTACACCATCTTTTCTAACACTTAGTTCTAAAAATACCAACCATAGCGAGAAACATCACAATATTAAAATAACAGCAACGCGTTATTCATAAATGTTTATATTTATATATCTTCACGGGCGTAGCGAGTTACGTAATACCTATTCAACTGGGGGGGATGTAATCCGATGAATGAATAGATCATCCCCCCCCCCCCCCCCCCCCCACTTGAATGGGTATCAATGTCATGTCTACGCCCGTGTATATCTTTATGGGTATTATTACATGCTTATTTCCCTACTTATTTTTTAAAAATCTACCATGTCATTAATAATGATCCACGTAAACAATAGAGACGGTTTTACTTGATCATCTATATTCGAGTTTGGCATTCTTAAAAAAAAACAATCTTTGTCAGTAATATACAATTCAAGTATATGATCATTCATAAACATTATCAAAAGTGTAATAATGTAACTATACTCACCCGCAATCATCTATAAACTTCTTTCACCCCTCCAAAACCATGGCTCAGTTCGTCGACCTGTGTAACAATCGACCGACATAATTATTTTCTAATGAAACCCAAATGGAAGTAATTTCTATAACTGTTAACGTCGATCTTGTATAGAAAATGGCGAGAGACTGACTGATGAACAATAGATTGATAATGATGGTAACAATTAGGTGAATTACTTCACACTTAGTAATAAACTCAACTAATTATCGCCCATTTATGTATGTATGTACGGTCCTAAATAAAGTTGTACTGTATAGAACTAATAGGAAGGCACTATAATCATTGTATATCACGGAACAACATAATATACTAGTTAAAGGGGTAGTTTAGTTTTGGTAGAGAGGGCGCTGCACATCACAATTTTTTGTGAGATAATGAAAAACTGAGTGTCGAATTTGAGAGAACATGCAATTTTAATGGCAGAATGAACTTTATTTGGTCAAAATCGGTCCAGAAACGGCTGAAATATCAATAAATATATGTGATCTTATAATTAGTTGGGGCCCAAATAATTAGATGATTTTTTCAAAAAATTAAAAAAATGCTTACACTTTTTCAAAAATTGTCAAAAGCGTTTTAAAAATAGTTGTTGATGATCTATCTACTTAATAATTATTTCAATAGAACATCACATGCATTATTTTGTATGAAAAATGGTTGAAACCAATGCCTTTTTAGAAAGCGCCCTCTTGTGTTTTAATGGCTCTTTTTGAATGATAACAGGCTTTTTACTTAGTCATTTGTAATTTGTTATACCTTTCGAACATGGTGGAGTAATAACTATTAATTTATAATGTTACTGTCTAGGTTTGGTTACTAAAGTTCAGCCTTACCAAAACTGTACTACCCCTTTAATGTCCTCGCTCTAGTATAACGCATGCCGCAGTGTTTACAAGTCAGCAAAGTTTAACGATCTGAAATTATGTAAATAGAACAGACAAGCAGTGGGAATAATAGATGGCAGAAGGGCACTATTCATAGCCATGCGTACCTCACTGATGCCGCCCATTGTTCGAGTGACAACATGGTCTCACCCCGGTCTCACGGCTGACGAACATGCGTGGGCAACGGTGGGACACCAGACCAGTGGGGGTACCGTAGAGACCGGAAGAGGGGTGCAAATGAAAGGTACCTAATATTAATGAAAGGTGGCAAATGGGTGTGGTGGTCGGTATCCTACTTCAGTCAAACCTGTGTATAGTGACCACACAAGGGAAACAAGAAAAGTGGCCACTGTAGACAGGTGACCTCTATATAGAAAGGTTCCACAACACTGTTTTTCTTGGCAGGGGATTACTTTAATTGGCCACTATAGGCAGGTTGGCTGCTATAGACAGGTGGCCACTAATACAGGTTTGACTGTATACTATGTTATGAGTCGGCATGAGTCGAATGAAGTTTAGAGCACTATTTATGTATACGTTATACCGCAACTTTCCAAAAGTAGACATAATTATACCTGATATAATTTATAGTATGATGAAAATTTATATTATACATGTAATCATAAA
Organism: Echinarachnius parma; assembly: GCA_037951105.1. Taxonomy (NCBI): domain Eukaryota; kingdom Metazoa; phylum Echinodermata; class Echinoidea; order Clypeasteroida; family Echinarachniidae; genus Echinarachnius; species Echinarachnius parma. The sequence goes on from JBAMJV010002679.1 coordinate 121,520, forward strand.
GTCCTAATAATTATGGAGCGCTCTAGGCTAGAGTGCTCTACATCTTAGCAGAAGTAGACATACATCATAGATTATGAGGAACTATGCAGTTCTTGTAAGAACATAATATCTCCCATTTATATAAGAAATTGGTAAACTGGATAATCATAAATTCTTACAATATTACTGTTTTAATTTCCGTTATACACCTGCAAATGGCGATTTCTGCTGTTTCATTGATAATTTACATGCACTTTTTTGGTAGCAGTAGCCTATAATGACGAAGATTTTTGCGTACGTTTAAGTACCAGGGGGGCGTTGCATTAAACTCAAAACGCAAAGTTGCGTTTGATTTTCGACGCAAGTCACCAAAAGTCAAACGCAACTTTGCGTTCAAACGCAACTCTGTTGCATAAAGACTTGAGCTTGAAATCAAACGCAACTTTGCGTTTGATTGATATCAAACGCAAGTCAAATTATTATATGGATCAGATGCAAAGTTGCGTTTGATCCGGATGTTTATGCAACGGTCAATTGCGATCAAACGCAAAGTTGCGTTTGATTTTGCGTTCGATCAAACGCAAGATCAAACGCAAGTTTGAGTTTTATGCAACGCCCCCCTGATCATGCAGTGCTTACAAATTCTCCCCCAAAATGCATGGCACGTTTTTTTTTCTATTTTTGACACGGCATGAATATGACTATAATATAACTGTCTAAAACTATATTACATAATCTGTCATAATATTGCGTAACAATTAAAAGGTGATGTTTGCAATGAAAGGGGCAGGTGAAAATAAAATAAACATTCTGTATATATTATTGTTGCAGGAGAGATTTTTTCCCTTGTCTAAACTATCTAATAGTGATGCGCCGCGAGCGTCGAACGACGGAAGTAGCCACCATTATTATTGTATTATTATTATTATCTACTACTGCCCTTGTGCCTGTCATTACAAATAGTATCATCAATAATCATAATACCATAATCTTTATTAATACACAAATATTATAGAGCATGGGTGCACTGTGAACCTCCTTCACATAGTAGTTTCATATTGGGAATCCCAAGGCCTTCAAACATAGACTTCCGCCAGATGTGTTTTGTCCATCACTATTATCATCAAAATTAGATGCACAATACACCTACGCGTATGATCTCATATTATATATAATTTGTTTGTTTCTGTGTGTGTGACGATAATGGGGGGGGGGGGGGTGGGGGGACACGTACCCACATTATACATACATTTTCCTCCTAGTTTGTCTTACCCCGCCCCCGCCTCCCCCCATTTATCATAGCCAAACGATATACGGTACACCACGATACAATTGTGAAGAGTGCAGTAGACTTTTGCAAACCGCACCTAGCCATTTCCTCCCATTATCTTCTGTACTTATCAGGCAGTTCATACTTAACTCCATTATTGGGATTTAATGAATGAATGCATACATTTGAAGTAATTCATAAAGTAATTAGATAATAGTTCAATTAAAGTATTGGATAAAACAAAAGATTACGCATAATAGGCAAAATAATACTGAATGTGTTGATCCAACGATATGAATAGATACATTCCTATTGCTAAATACACAATCCAAGCCCATATATAAGAACATTATACCTTTTTATATATTTTTAAAAAATGTATTATAATCATAGCAACACAGTTATATCGACGTGCCATTGATATGATCACAATTTCAACTGTAGCTGGCGCTCTTCATGATGCGGTCATCACACTAATGACGACATGGGGATTTCCCCTTCGTCGATAAAAAAAAAAAATGTCCCCTAGTGTGGGAATCCCAGGCCTCTTTGTATCTTTACACTTCTGATGTGCTATTTATATACACGAACATAAGCAAATATTTAACGCCCGTGATCGTACATGCATTATAGCTGGATAAAGATAAAGAGAAGGAAAAACAAAATAACAAATACGTTATTCTTGTTTTTTTTTCTGTCTGGCCTTGTCTGGAATTGCAATCTAGTTTGATATTGGCATTGTCCAGTCGGGAGCATTTCGAAAGAGCGAGCATAAAAAGGCTTGGTCTCTTGATCGCCACTGCAATTCAGAGGTTGATCTTTCCTCTGATTTCATCTCGTCATTCGCGGGTGACTCGTGCTGTGACATTTCTTACTTCGCAAAATAACAACTCGTGTGCCGATCACTCCTCATCGTTGAGTTGTTGCATTATTATTATTCACCATTTGTATAATTATTCACTACGGACAAAGGTCTTCGGCTCGAGTAATTTTTGAAGCATAAAGCGTGGTCGTCTGCTGATTCATACAGGTAGGCAGGTTCATTCTTATAACATATAAACTGTTTTTATTGGGGGTCAATATTATACATGTATGTTATAGTTGAATTTATAAGCAAATGGTCTTTATAGACAGGTGGTCGCGAGAGCAGGCTTGACAACTACAGATAATTATATAAATGTTTGTACATGTCAACATCCCAGAGCATCATTATCATGATTATCACACTTGCGTCATGATTTAATTTTGATATAATTACACAGCGTATTTTAAGTAAGTTTGATCCTTGATATTAAAGTGTGGAAAATAACTTAGGGAGAATACACAAGAACGATGAACACATTGATACCTTTGAAATATTTTGATTTGATATCACTTTATTGTCAATTCAACAAAGGAGCAAAAGTAAAAGTGAACATACATAATAACATGCTACATTACAATAATAAAAGTAGCCCAGGACATGACGCATAACTGTCAATGCAGGGCATAAACATGACAGTACGATACATTACATACAATTTAACGGGTAGGATAGATTCAATAATCATATGCAATATTTATAAAAAACGATGATGATGTAGGTATATTCCGTATTTCCGTATATTGTCCAAAGTTGTGAGATTAAAAGTCCATGTGAGTAGAGATATAAGCCGAATTGGCAGAAGATTTGTAGAGCTCCTTTTTACCATATATATACTACACACGACTTCTATTCTGTCTCCAACGAGCAGTCTTCATTATAATACATGCATAATGAGGGTATAATTTGAAGCGGCATGCCATGATTACATTATTAAAATCATAGTACATTTGTCTTATCCGGGCAAAATGAGAAATAATTTTGTTGCTGATCCTTATTATGCTGTATACAGATTATTGACATAAAATAAATCAGATTAAGGCTATATTTATGGACAATAAATCTATCAATATGAATGATCAAGGGACCTATAACCGGAATGCGGATGTCTGGCAGCGTACCGGTAACCACTTCTGATAAACTTTTAATGACACGTCATATTGTGTACACTGCACAATTTAGTTCTGATGTGTCAAGTTTTTGTATATATAGTTGACAATGTGTGGTTCATGAAGTACACAACCTTGCACATCTATGCATAAATATAGTAGGCAACTTTACGAAAATTAATTGCAGTGTCTAGCCTATATACTTATTTGGAATGAAGGAGAGTAAACGTGTTGAGACTTGTATAACATAATATGTGTAAATCTATTTTCCCTTTAATAGCATGTATGTCTATGATTAGTCAGCAAAATCCAACTCGGTATGGGTTGTACTTTAATATTATGACTAATTCAAACATATAGGGAAACTGACCAGAAATATATAATATGAATGAAAAGGAGCAAAGAAATTGAGATTATGACGTCATATTGAAGAGGGAACAAGATATTGGAACAAGAGAGTCTCAGTGAAACAATCCCTCGGAATATAGACTGATTTTTCGGTCTAGTCTATGATTAGTTTTCATCATTTCGAAACGAGTGTGAATAATATTTGTATGTTTGTGGGGTTTTTTGAACGGCGATTTTATGTGTTTAATACAATACTAATTATGAACATTTATATAGCGCAGCTGCTGTAAATGTATACCCTACTGTTTTCTTTCGATACATGTGCATAGAAAGATGTGGTATTGTTAGTGAAGAAAAAAAACACATGAACGAAACGCGGGATAAAGACGGTGGGGGTAGCTGAGAAGGGGGGGGGGGGGGTGGCATGTGGGAGGGGGACACGTATATACTCACATTATTTTTCCAGATTAATAACGAGAAATACACAAATTGTACTCCCAATTTGTCTTTCCCCGTCCCCGCAACCTATATTTATAAAATGATGTATATATTCTCACTCATCCAGTAGAAGTAGATATCAAAATGAGTTCAGTCCATAATTTGATTCATACATTTTTATACCTATATTTATATATTATAGCCAAACGCTACACCACGATAATGTGAAAAGTGCAGTACTATAGAATTTTACATTTTCTGTCAAACTTTGGGGGAAATTAAAAGGAAAATAAACTCACCCAGCCGTTTCCGCCCATGCATTATCCTCGGCTAAAGCAAACAGTTCATTTCGTGCATGGTTTAATATAATATGCTTCCATTTTTGGAATTGAATGAATGAGTGAATGAATGAATGAATGCAAACACCTGGTCCGTATAAATGATATCACACACGATGACTCAAAACCTTCTATTTATATTAAACATTGTTATTAGTTCACATAGGAGGTGGTTTTCCCCGACCAAATTCATTACAATTATTGTAAGTATTGTTGACACGCATGAAGATAATGCATTGTTAAAGAAAGTCAATATGTATTATTTTGTAAAGCGATGGTGCATGGATGTAGTGAACATAAATACATCTACTTTCCATTTTCAGACCTTAAAGGGGTAGTTCAGTTTTGGTATAGAGGGCGCTTCAAGAAATAATTTTTTGTGAGGTAATGAAAATCTGAGTGTCAAATTTGAAAGGGCATACAATTTTAATGACAGAATAAACTGTATTTGATCAAAATCGGTTCAGAAACAGCTGAAATATCAATAAATATATCGGATCGAAATAAATCTGGGGTTATAGTCTTCTTAGGATTAATAGTGGAATGTACCGTAGATGCTAGAGAACCTGGCCAGTCACACATAGCTCAATGCGCCCTTGCTATTGTATATGGGCAACTCCAACGTCACGGAAATTAAAAACAGACAGTATTTTCATGACTTTCCAATGCCACTACTAATTCATACCTCTACCTAATGTCTAACTTTTATTTTGATTACAAAGCAATAGCCTGGTTAAGTATGCAAAAAAAGTTTCAGAACATTTATCCAATTCATTACTGAGTAATTCTGCAAAATGTGCGCCGTCACGGACATTACATTTTTTGGACATGACTTTTTGCATCCATATACATCTTTGCAAAAATCTGTGAGTTCTGAGACCTCACAAAGGTGATTTAGGTATTCAATTATAGACAAGGCAATGATGAATTGAATCCAAGTTGGATTTTGCGAAACGGGCCAGGTATATGTGATCTAGACAACAAAACGTCGCGTCACGGACATTACATTTTTCAGCGTCACGGACATTACAGTTTGTCCGGAGGATTTGATTAATTAAAAAATATACTTTAGAGCACTCAAAAGACTGAAATTTTAATCTGAAAAGGTACTTTGATTATCAGTCATCAAATCTGGTGCCTTAAATAATAAAAATACCAGAAAATTTGGAAAATATAAGGATTTTCCTGAAATTTGCACAGGGTAGTCCCATGTGTGGAGTTTCATGTATGGTTTCCGTTTCTCCTATAAGGAGACACCCGAGAATTAAAAAAATCATGTGAACTGAAAGATATAATCATAGGATCATGTTGTATGGAAAAATAATCCAGAAAAAATCAATAGGATTTAAAATAGAGCCAATTGTTTTTTTGAGTTCATGTCCACTTTTTCGTGGAATTGCCCATATACAGTTTTAATTGGAATGATCAACAAATCGCAGATCTATACATGTATACAAAAGCGAGAATCAAGGTCCAAAAAATTGAACTCTCCAATAAATCGTGAGAAAATTTTAAAATATACAATTTCGGATCGTAAAGGCTGACTCTCAAGTGATTTTCTGGATAACCAGGAAGAAGACAGAGCAGCAAGAAACACGTATTTTATGAGTAATAAGCCAGGGGCGTCGATCCGTTTTTGCGATTGGGGGGGCGAAATTTGAAAAATTTTCCAGAGTGACCACTGAGAGAGCTAAAAGCCCCACATTGGCATGCCCGGAAGTTTTATTATGTGCTCATTGAAAGTGTCTTGATGGCTCGAAGACATTTGGGGACAATAATGGGGGTCCAGGGGGCGGAGCCCCCGGGAGCTTTTAGATTTCAGACATGTGCAACTCCTATCATGGGTGTTAAAATTGTATAAAATAGTGAACCTACTCGTAACGTATTTTTAAAGGGCATAGCGAGGAAAAGATTGTAGTAACTAGTGCGCTTTTGTATTTTGGGCGTGAAATTGTGCGATTTGGTGCACACCTGAGACAGAAATTTCACGTAATATGAAGTATATAAGTATGGAACCAAACATACATAATGACAAAGGGAGGGGGACAATCTCCTCCACTTTCAAATGTGGGGGGGGGGGGGGGGGGGGGACATGATATTCCAATTTGATTTGCGTTCAGCGCATATGGACCGAATTGACTGAAAGATATATTTCAGATTATTTTATTTTCTGTGACGGTGTGCTATCTATAGATGAGGGTTTAATAAACTTCGTTTGAGGTGTGCGTTTGAGAAATTACACTGCCCAACACATTTTGAAAGGTGAGTTCCGCAACCAAAATGAAACTTGCCATATGAGAAACTGTATGCGCGCGAAGCGCGCGGCAAAAAAAAGATTTACAAACAGATAATTATTTCAAAAGAAATCCGATTATTAGTTCGTTTGTCAATTCGTGGTTCTTTGAAGCCTGAATGGAGATATTTTAACCTGTATTTTGTACTTTTATTCTACCTTTCAATTGTAGATGTGTATAAAACAATTAATATGTCGTTAATGTATTTACATTATTGTTTTCACATAATAAAACTAACCAATCATGTATCATTGGGGGGGGGGGGGGGAGGCTATGGATGGGGAGGGGGCTGCCGTCCTGCACAATTTGTCTGGCTTAAAACAATACAATACATAAGCCATAAATAACAATTAATACACAAACATGCAATGTGGTCAGCCCCCCCCCCCCCCCCCCCCACCCGCCCCGAAGTGAATCACAGCCGAATGTATATTTATATGCGTGACTTTGTACAGGAGTCAATGGAGACCGATGAGTAAATTTACTCCACTTTTTGTACAGGAGTCAATGGAGACCGATGAGTAAATTTACTCCACTTTTTGTACAGGAGTCAATGGAGACCGATGAGTAAATTTACTCCACTTTTTGTACAGGAGTCAATGAAGACCGATGAGTAAATTTACTCCATCAGGAGTGAACCCAAAGACCACTGACTAAATTATGTAAGGGCCAAGCTTACTATGACCGAGGAGGATCTACGCTATGCCGTCCTTTCTATCACAATCCGTATTGCGAAATGAACGCGTCATCGTTTTACACGGTGCAGGGATGCATGTATGCACTTAAAGGGGTAGTCCGGGCCTGATAAAACCATTCGTTATTTGAATAAGCAGAATAAGAGGCATAATTGGTGAAAATTTGATCAAAATCGGACAAGAAACACGGGAGTTATACCGATTTGAACATCATGTAGTAATGAGCGATCGTTTCAAAATTGCCGCCATATGCAACATCATTGACGAGCAAACTCGCCATGCCTTTAGTACATGAAAATACACTTATTTCTCATTTTCGTTGCTAAAAATTAATTTTCTCTGCTTGTTTTCACGAATTCATAGAATAATATCGATGGGCCAACCTCTTTGGAATTTGTAAGCTCATAAATTTGCTTTGTTATTAAGAAAATTTAATTTTTTTTAAATTTCCATGTAGAAGTCAAAATGGCTGCAGCTCGCAAGTGACGTCACGATCGATAGCAATTGCGAACGATACTAAAAAATCGGAGCAAAGTTCATCCTGTCATAACTTTTTTATTGCTCCACCGTTTTGACTCAGATTTTCGATCATGATTCTTCATATTCACTTCATTTTATAGCAAACATCACATTTCTGGGGTGGAATTCCCCTTTAACAGTCAGTCATCAGTCAGGACTCTACGTCCTGACTGATGGACCCTGTCGAGTACCCAAGTAGAAGTAGAAGTATGCAAATATCTACGAAGTTGCCGCCAAATAATACACGCGAATTCCTATTGGTCGAATTATACGCTTACGATGTGACGTAATCAAATGTAACAATAGAAATGGGCGGTGAACGTGCTCGTGCATTGTGTGCGTGTGGGGAGAGGGGCGGGGGGGGGGGGGGGATGCGTGCAATGCCAATGCCATGAACAGAATGTGTTTAAGCCTTTTTTTCTTACAATGTTTATCACGGCCGTAAAGACTTACGTAATACTTATATAAGATAACCCCCACCATTTTTAATGGGTATAAATCACTGACCTCTACTAATATGGTCAGTGGTATAAATCACAAATCTACGCCCATAATGTTTCTTACATTTTCAAAAGCCTCGAATTTATAACGGGCCGGGGCGAATTTGAGCAAACAAGAATTAGAAACAAAATGGACGAAAAACCAAAGAAATATATGCGTGTGGCCCCCAATAATAATGCATCCCCCCCTCCCCCAATTGGCCCGACCACAACATGCCACTGGGTGAGGGAATAATAATGAATTGAGTAAATGATGTTGGTATGATCTTAGTATTAATTAGAAACTCATTACGCAATCACACAGCCTCCTGTGAATTCCGCTGGCGAAACAGAATGCTAATACCATGATATTTAAACCGAAAACTCAATGAAGATCCTATAATATGCATATTGTACCTCTTCTGAAAGCTGAGAACATACTGAGCATGAAAAAGTTAATTTTGAAGCCCTAACACCGCCCAGAAAACAATTAAAAGCAAATTTAAACTCTTATTCTGAACCCCGATTTTCGCCGTTTGACGGCGATTTGGTGCAGAGAAATTTGATGACGTCACAGGTAGAATAGGCCCAAACCATGCACGCGCGGCCGCTGATGGTAGAGCGGCACCCGTTGCCTCCCCCAACGATCCCCAGTCCAGCGAGCGCAAGTAATGCTGCCCTGCTCAATCGATAGAACGCCGTCCTTGTCAATATCATTTTTCTTGTTAGATTTGACCTGAAATCTGCAAAATCGGAGAATGGTGGAAATGTCTGAAGGAAGTGAAGATTTCAGGCATGGTTTTGAGGTGGAAATCGCGAGTTCGCCAGTATCGACAAAGTTGAATTCGAGTCGCAAAGTCGGGAAAAGGTGCATGGCGTATGGTAGATCGACAAATCTATCACTTTCATGCCCTCTTTGACTTTGACATTATATTGTATTTTTCTCTGTCGGCATTCTAAGCCGACAGTGAAAAATAACTATAATAATGTCAAAGAGTCCATGAAAGTGATAGATTTGTCGATCTGGCGTATGACTGCGGCAATTGTATAGCGAATTGCACCATGTCCATGCACAGTTTGCCGGGGAAGATGCTGGGGGAAAGGGCGCATTGAAACCCGCACTCCGGTGTCGGCACGCTGGCCCGCTAGCTGGCTCGTGAAGAGTACCCTACGAAACACATGTGTAACGTACCCAAAATCAACTAAATCTTCAAAAATTGCTCAAATAATGGTCATGATTTCAAAGTAGTTATCTGTTTTACCTGTTCTGTGTAACTACTTTGAAATCATGACCATAATTTGAGCAATGGTCGAAGATTTAGTTGATTTTGGGTACATTACATTTGTGTTTTGTATGGTACTCTTCACGAGTGCGTCACGGGCAGCTAGCGGCGTAGCGTGCCGACACCGGAGTGCGGGTACAATAGTGAACGAGCGCCAAAAATCTCCCAAATCCCGTCATTGTCGCTGTCTGATGAATCATTCCTGTCCTCTTCTTCATCTTCTTCGGAAAAATCCATTGCGAAACTCAGTTCGAGAGTATTTTCCTCCATTTTCCTCGAAATAAAACTGTCCAGCTCGATCGTACGAATTATCAAAAAGTAATACACAACACCGTATAATGCACGCGCATCGCTTTGCTTGATCAGCTGATCGGCCGGGCCCGTTCTACCGATGACGTCACGATTTTCAGGCCGATCGTTGAGCGAATTTCAGTCTCGGAGACTGCTCACTTTTGCCCCATTTTCGAAGACTTTTTTAGTCAAATTTCAACATTTTTATCGCGGATTAAGTTAATATCCTTAGAAAAAATAACATTTCCTTCACAAACATACCAAATTTTGCCAATTTGAAAGTCATCGAGGGTTCGGTTTAAATCTAATGCTATAAGTGGTAACTCACTTACAAACACCAGAATATAGGTAAACTCGATTTGTTTTCTTCCTCATTTTCGGAATTATTGGGGGGCGAAATGATATGTTCGCCCCCCAATATTTTCATTGGGGGGGGGGGGGGGGGGGGGGGGCGATCGCCCCCCTGCCCCCCCCCCCCCCCCGGATCGACGCCCCTGTAATAAGCAGATGAATCGTTTTTATATGAGTTTCGATGCACATTATTATCCAGTGCATTCTCGGCAAATTTTATTTCAAAGTCATCGCTGTCATTTTGCCAGGATCATGGCTATATTTCGAATCGGAAATAAGGATACAATGAAATGTTTACCTCACTTTAAAAAATAATAATAATAATAATATTTAATCATTTATTTTACAGTGATCTATTGGGGTATATTTGTTGACGTCGGAATTGCTCGATATGGAAAGCAGATGCAATGCATACATTCCGCCTTCGGCCGATCAGGAATACATAATCGGACAGTCGCAAACTCTCTTTGACGGAAATGGTAAGAGAACGGATATATTATATTTTCATTAAAATAACTTATTAAAGGGATAGTTAAGTTTTGGTAAAGAGAGTGCAATTTTGGTCAAACTGAATTTTAGTAACCAAAACCTGCACCATTACATCACAAACTAATAGTTATAACTCCACCATGCTCGAATTGAATACAAAAAATACAAATGACTAAGTAAAAAGATAGATAGAGAGATAATCAACAACTATTTAAAAACCCATTTTTTACAATTTTGAAAAGAGGAAGTACGTTTTACATTTGTTAACGGCTGGTTCAAAATTATCGAATACTTGTGGGTCCCCACAATTATTACAAATGGTTATGTTTATGGATATTTCAGCCATTTCTGAAGCGACTTTGAACGAATAATGATTATTCTGTCATTAAAATTGTATGCTCTTTCAAATTTGACACTCCGTTTTTCAATATCTCACCAAAACAAATTGTGTAGCGCCCTCTATACCAAAACTCAACTACCCCTTTAAAATACCAACCTTATGACATACCATAACATGAAAACAAAACAAAACACGTGTAACGTTGAATTTAAATTTGTGTTTCTTCGATATTCATCAATCATGAATGTCGACCCTGGATTGGGATGCCAGTATTTCCGTGCAGGAATCGATGCGGTTTCTGTACATGTGGCAGAATTGCATAACAATTCATTTTCTCGGTCGCTTGTTTCGCAATATCCGATAAAGATAAACATTGCGTTGCGCAATACCCATATTTCCTGACAAATTGCCGTGCAATGATTCGTAGATGAGATTCAATCATTATTTTACCGCCTTATTTAAACTGCTGCAATCATAACTATGCGTAGACTGGTGGTGGTGGTGTGTGCGTCTGTGTGTGTGTGGGGGGGGGGGGGGGGAGAGGGGCTGGGGTCTGACCCTCAGCCCCCCCCCCCCCCCCCCACCCCCCGGAGTTTTGTAAACGACCATATTATTTTGTGTCTCAACCAACGATAACATCACTTTGATTATCGTATTTGGGGTAATTTCTCGGTGAATCATTGTGAATGCTTTACACACACCCGAACAGGGCCCAATCCCTTCAAAAATGTTTGTCCTCCTCCTCTCCTTATTTTCTTTGTTTAATTATTGTCTTCTTCTTCTTCTTCTTCTCGTTCTTCTTCTTCTTGTTCTTCTTATTCTTCTTGTTCTTGTTCTTGTTCTTGTTCTTCTCCTTCTTCTTCTTCTCCTTCTTCTCTTTTTTCTTCTTGTTCATCTTGTTCTTGTTCTTCTTCTTCTTCAGTTTTCTCATCCTATCTCTTCTTTTATTTTATTTTATATCCATTTCTTCTTTTGTTTATTATGTTTGTTTGGATGGATGATGATACTTAAAAAGAATACAATATTATGCAAGTCGACTGAAAATTGTCATTAATTTCACGTTCAAGTTAAAAGTTGTTCTTTCCATTTATAATCATGAACTAATGAATGCCATTCTTTAAACATAAATCACAACAGGACATTTTATACAAGCTATACATAACAAAAACTTATGATACAAAATTAATGTGCACGTTGTTAATACGAATCATTATTTGCATTATCTTGATTAATAAGGAATAATTATAATTTCCTTTTTAGTCCCGTAGTCAGGGGAGGGGAGGGGGGGGGGGGGCGTACTCACCCCCCCCCCTTTCCCCTTTGAAAATCCTGGCTTCGGGTCTGCTTTTATAATTGTATTACCATACATAATACATTATAACAAGTTTTGATGTACATTTATATTGTCTCCGCTTTCAGGTCAGACAGTAGATAGCTTTTCAGAAGAACTGGCGGAAATGGTGGACAAATATATCGACGAACATGGTTTGGTGAGATCCATGGCGATGACTTTATCACTACTTTGTTTTGCGTGTTTAAAATTTAGGCGCATTATGCTATGATGTGGGACATTCAGCATTATTATAAATTTATTCAACTTAAATCAGTTTGTATTAATTTATATTGTATGTTACTACGATAATTCTTCATTGATTAAACAAAATTGATCGTCTTCCAACACTTCATGCTTTAAATTCAACGTACCTTTAATTCATTATAATCCAGGTGGGCTATGTATACAAAGTCTATGGCGATTGCAGAATCTTGAAGAGAATGGATTAAAAGGAATACATGTATTTCCCTGTAATAGTGAAGTACTATTTTGAAATCTCTAAATACCTGCATACTTTCCCATTATATCGTTAATGACAAATTGGGGATTGCTCATTTTGAATAATTTATCTACAGTAGTCATAAACTCGATAATAATAATAATAATAATAATAATAATAATAATAATAATAATAATAATAATAATAATAATAATAATGATAATAATAATAATGACTTTACACGCATTTTCCATCTAAAATTTTCAAAATCGCTGTAGGTCCATATTATACAGCCTAATCGATAGTGTACATGTTTTATCCCCTTTCATGTACTTTATATATTATCTTATTTTTACTTCCTTTTCTCAGGCTTTTAGTCCGGATGCATTAGGAATGGAAGGTAAGATTGACGGTTTTTATAATGTTAAAATACATATGTGAAAATTGATCAATAAATGCATGTTTCGATTGCAGATTGGTGTTTCTGTAATATGTGCATGCCAATGTGATTAATTCATACAAGATACGCTTCTATAGTAACTTCTTTTAAATTAAATGCATGTGAAATGAACCAATACAAACATTTTGTTAAAGATTCGTGGGTGCTTTATATTCTGATTTGTAATATGATTTATATTATTATGTGAAAATTAACAAAGACATGCAACCTTCGCTTCTTCCCGTAAAACAAATAAAGCAAAAAACAGCAACAACAACAATAACATGAATGAGGAAGAAATAATAGCGTAGCTAAAACTTTGCACAATATCCCTCCTTAGCTCCAGCCTCCCGAGCTTAAATCTATGCTAACTGAATAATTGTCTACGCTATTATACTATACAGTTTTTCATACTGCGCTTTTTGTCAATTTTCAACATTATTTAGGGTAAGAATTTTAATCATATTTTTGTACTCACTTTGATGCTGCAGATATGGATTTCGAGGCGATGAATGTGTTCCCAACCCAACCTCTTCCCCAGGTGAATCCCTTCGAATCGCAGCCGTCGCCTGAGCGGGCAATGCAGGCGGCGCAGCATGATACCACCACAAACAACGGACAGAACA
>JBAMJV010002680.1:0-38246 GCA_037951105.1 Echinarachnius parma
CCCCTTTGAGTCAAATGGCGAATAATCCTGGAATAATCCTGGTCTCAGTCTTGAAATTTGTAAAGGTACTCGGCCTCGGCTTCGAAGATGTTCTATGAACACACCCGAAGATCAACGGATGCGAGATCAATTTATGGTTCTGGCTTGAAGTCGAATCCCGCTGCTGCTGTATACAGCCGAGAATGCAGTTGATGGCCAGTGAGAAGTGGGCATCTGATCAGGAATCTAATTTAGAGAAAGAGAAAAAGAAAGAGAAAAAAAAAGAGAAAAAAGTCTTTAGTTTTATAAATATGCAAGGCAATGACAAGGTATTAAACTGAGCACTTTATATCTAAATTCTGGTTTTAAATTTTAGATCAAATAAATAAATTTACCAAACTATATATACAAACTCTTACATTTTCATTGGACCACAGTGTCTATTGAAAACTATGCTACGACTATTGTCCATGGATTATACTTTCATTTGACAATATACATAATTCACATTCATAAATGATATAATTTCAATCGTGTGTTCTGGAATTTTACTTGTCCCAAGTTAAAGGCTTTATTGTTTGGTCACTAGCCCCACTTTGGCCATTCAATTACATGATTTTCTAAAGCATGATTACATACAATTAAAAGTAATGATAACACCGTGATGAAGCCAGTTTACCCGTTTTGAATATGCGTGACCGAATTTAGATCTGCTAACCATACACAACTATTACTTTGCGTTAAGATAACATAATTGATCGTGAGATATGATAAAGGAAGATAGGAGAGTTCAAATCATATTAAAAACCCACATTTAGAAATGTATACCACAAATGTGCACAAATTATGCGCGATTCGCCTCTAAAAGACTCTTTTCGGGCCCTTTCGAAAGTTTCAGGCAGAACTGCACAAAACCCGACACAGTTTATAGTATGTGGGGCACATATAACACGAAAGAAAACAAGTGAATAAATTGCGCAAATGATGCATTTTCTCAGACCTAATACATTTACTCACCACTAACGAGCTCTTCTATGATAATGAAATTTCCTTTTCATTCCATCAAGTGGAACTCAAGATGCCACAATAATGTGGTTTTCCGTCGTTGAAAATGGTCAATATAACACACAAGTGAATGGAGCATTTCTGTTCTTGGGTGCAATTTTGGATATTGCCGACACTGTCGCTGGCTTCATGATGAGGGCGCTGTTGCTATATCCAGTGGTATATATATCGATGACTTACACCGTTATATAAGTTGCTCGCAAACTGCCCCCACTTCCGAGCCTCACGAACTGCATCCGAAGAACCCCGAAGGAGCAGGCTTTTTTCATGAGGTATTTCAAGATATTTGATTATGTCAACAAATCTAACAATCAAACACTATTGCATATAACAAAAAATGGTTGTAATACAATCTATTTTTATGTGATTATTTTTGTGTCTCACTATCTTAAAACTAAACTAACGTGTAAGCCAAGGAGACATCTTATTGCATAAAGTGCTCGTATCTGGCTCGAATAGTTTAGTGTCGTCTGCTAGCTAGAACTGGGTACGGTACCGGCTATACTGCATACAGTTACTGCATGGAGCTAAATACCGTTACAATACTTCCCGTGTACGTATACGCACTGCCACTGCACTGCATGTACTCTGCGCACGGGCGTGTAGCTGTTTCTCGGTTGGACTGTTTGAAGCGGAGAAGTAGATGAAATGACTGACTGAGTCTGAATGATTACGACTTGACGTAAAACGATGATGATTCAGGAGCTATACAGAAGTTTATGGACCATTCCAGAGATATATTTGAGAAGCAGGAATACCAATATACTTGCCTGCTGTGCACGAGAATTATCATGATTACTACCACGGCCAAGGGCGTCAACAGGTACTTAAAAGTGGGGGGGACATTGCGAGGGAGCGAAGCGACCAAGCCCGAGGGAGCGAAGCGACTGAGGGGGGGAGGGTGTGGGAGGGGGGTGTCCCCCCTCCCACGGTAGGGAGCTTTTTCATTTTTGGACTTGAAATTGTGCAATTTGGTGCATACCTAAGACATATATTTGGACTGAAACGTAATTGTGTATATATGTCACGAATTTAACTACATCATCACATGACCGACCCATTCAAGCTTTTTAATATTATGTAATACATTTGAAAAAGTGGGGGGGACAAACGACATTATATCCCCCCCACTTTCAAAAGTGGGGGGGACATGTCCCCCCCGTCCCCCGCCTGTTGACGCCCATGACCACGGCCACTACCACTACCAGTTGGCAGTTCACCAACACGCAACACGGCGACATACACCCGACAGTTAGCCGTAACTCTCCGGCCAACGTACGTCGTTTATCGTTACCCTGCGAATTGGAACAAATTTCCAGCTCTCTTGCGAATTCTTCTGCTGTATGTCTTCATTATTCCACGCTGAAATCAGGTAAACCTATTTACTGAGCTCAATGAGTTTGTAATTGTAGTTGATTAGTGGACACACGATTGGCTGGCAAAAAATTAACAAGTCTATATTGAATTGGGTTGTAACTTGTATTATACCATAATTACCATGGATGGACGGTCATGGATAGTAGTGTGTTATGTTGAAAATTGACAATTGACAAATTGACAAGTGAACTATCCTTAAAAGCACCCCTGCGAGTCAAGGCCAAGGGGCTAACTGAGCTGCATACGTGCCCAAAAAGAGAACATTCGTGTGTCTAAAACTAAAACCCTGGTCGGCTGGTCCCTGTCTAGACTAAAGACTTAGTCCAAGAAGACTAAAGGTAGAGACATTTACATTAACATTTGGACGTTTTTTTTCCATGTCATACCTTTAGTCCTAGTCCATAGTGTACACGTTCTGTATCTAGCCACTTATCCACCCAAAAAAACCTCCAATTTGGTTGGAAATATTTCGGCTACTCACCTGAATTTTCACGACTAGGCAGATGTTTACTCTCTTTCTGCAATTGTGCTGTCCCAAATACGTTTACAAGTTGTAATTCTGGTAAAATTAACACTTTTCCGAGGTAAACACAGCCCGATGTTTGATGACCAAGAATTCCCGTAACATGCTATTCAACGCAATTGCACAATGTAGTATTGTATTCGCCGTGTATAGACATTTGCATAACACACGGCTCGCGAATATAATACCGTTGCATGTATAACCTGCACGCGCGCGCGCCGTATCCTCTATACTGTATAGAGGATACGGCGCGCGCGCGTACAGGTTATACGTACATATGCAACGGTATTATCGCGAGCCGTGTGTTCACGGCGAATACAATACTACCATGTGCAATTGCGTTGAATAGCATGTTACGGGAATTCTTGGTCATCAAACATCGGGCTGTGTTTACCTCGGAAAAGTGTTAATTTTACCAGAATTACAACTTGTAAACGTATTTGGGACGGCACAATTGCAGAAAGAGAGTAAACATCTGCCTAGTCGTGAAAATTCAGGTGAGTAGCCGAAATATTTCCAACCAAATTGGAGGTTTTTTTGGGTGGATAAGTGGCTAGATACAGAACGTGTACACTATGGACTAGGACTAAAGGTATGACATGTAAAAAAAAAACGTCAAAATGTTAATGTAAATGTCTCTACCTTTAGTCTTCTTGGACTACTAAAGACTAAAGACTCGGGCACAAAAATCTTATTTAGAAGTAAATGTATTGTTTTAGCAAGTACAATTTAAACATTTATACATGTATATTTAAGTTACTTGCCCGAACGGGCCAGTAGAGAAAAAAGTTAGGGACAGTGGAGGCTTGCTAAAATGAACATGAGTTATATTCTACTTGTCATTATCTACCAAAGTGTGTGCATGACTTGGCATGTATTCTTCAAATGGCTGAAATGAAAAATAAAGATGCATGTAAAACTTCTAAATAATACAGGTGCTTTATACTAAATATTATTACTCTGGTTACCGTTAAGGGATACACACTGCAATCACTCCTGCATATTATACTGAATGTATTCAAAACCTCATTGCGGATTCGAGTAATGCTGTGTTTAAATGGATCTGAATTTTTAAATTGGCCAGTTAGAGGCATTTTTATTTGAGTTGGATTTTGTTGTTGTTTAAATTTTGTCAAATTTCATGATTAGCTTTTGTTCATGATTTTTAAAATATTTTCTTTATCTTCAACAGGCCATACAGCAAGAGTCAAGTGAATCCCCACAGCACCACAGAGAAATAGAGCCATCACGAACAGAGAAAGCTTTCCAGAGCAGAGGACGAGAAGGCTGTAGCTTCTCGTACTCGCAATAACCATCTTCTGTTGAGTCACACGCTCCACTTTCATCTCTCCAGTCTGAGATTCTCTGTGCCACTAGACCTCTGTGTGGCACTCTTCAACCTTCCCTGAGCCGCCTCCATCGGCCTTGAAGTCGCCTGTTGGATGCCAACGCGGTTACATGATTGTCCACTATACTGGCAGTTTCAGCGCACATCAACCCTCTTCATTCCTACAAGCTCAATCCACTGCAGTTCAGTAGAGTATCCAACTGGCAGACAACACTTGAGTGATCCACTGTCTCTTATTGTCAACTGGCTTGTCACGATGTCTAATGCTCGTCATCGCCATCGTCTTTTCTTCTCGGCCTCCGACAGCAAGCGACTCACTACCTCTTCATCAAGCGCCGCACCTGCAGTTCTTCTTTCTACTCGAGCGTGAGAATCACCGCCATCACCACAAGCGTAAGCGTCGACACCGTGAAACTTCTCGGCTCTTCAGCAACGTCAACAAAGTCGTGTAAATAATAATGATATATAGCGTTTATAGAGCACCGTGTATCTAGGTGCCATAGTCAGAGGCGCATCATTATCCTTGGTCATCAGTCATCAGGTACAGTTCAAACCCGCACAATTATCTTGTGCACCATCTCAACTCCCAGGGGAGCCATAGCTGCCCTATGATGTAGGCTAATTGAACACCCGACCGAGTACCCATTTTTACTCCTGCGTAGAAAGCAGCTATGTGGATTAAATTCCTTGCTAAAGCCGAAGGACATAAAATGCAAGGGGGTGCCACATACAAGTCTCCACAGCATCGTCATCGCGTGTGCCCCTTTGTCGTCTTTTGTTTCATCATCATGATCTCTCGCAAATTCAAACTTTCGCTGCCATGTAAAAAAAAAGCTTTTATTGATTGCATTTATTTATAATGTCATCTCTTCTTTATTATTGGCAAATTAACGATTATTTTCATGCTCGGATTCACTTATAAATGTATTCTACATGCAATATCAACTACATCTAGCTTTGTTGTATTTTTTTCTAAATAAAATAACAAAAAGGGAATTCTATTTCTCTTGTGTTTTATTGTCTCTGCAACCTAGCTTTCTTGTAACAATAAAATACAAATGGTGTTAAATGTTGTTTGTCTAGTGAACACGCTTTATTATCTTCATCCAAAATTACTCCACACACGCCTAACTATACAAGGTCATAAACCATCTTTTTGCCTGGAACATTTGATATTGATGATAATGATTAATGATGATGATGACGACGAGGATGACCACACATTTATGATTTGATAGTGATGAGGGTAATACAAAGGATGATGATAATAATAATGATGGTGGTAATGGTGATGAGGATGATTATGATGATTAAGATTATGATGAATATGATTATGATGATGATGATTGATTATATTGATGAAGATTATGATTAATATTATTGATGATGATTGTGATTGAGGATAACAAAAATGATGATGGTGGCTGCATGTCAGGGTGGTGAAGGTGATTATAATGATGATTATGATGATGAAGATAACTGGATTAATATGATCATGATGATGATGATGAATGTAATACTCATTGTGGTAGGGTAGATGTGCTGTCATAAGCGTACCCTGGGGAGAGGGGGTTCAAACCCCCCTTTTGACCAAAAAGTGACTGTTTTGGGGGATTTAAACCCCCTTTCAGCTTTTCACATTTTAGCGGTCTCGACCATCATTACTGATGGCATTGATAATGTTTAAAATTCCTGGTCTTTTTATGGGCACCCCACCCCCACCCCCCCCCCCCCCCCCCCCCCGCTGCTGAGGATTCTCAACCAATGGTCTTGGTCTCAGCCCCTCAACAATTTTTGACCGGTCCTGGTCTCAGCCTCGAAAACTGTAAATGTACTGGGCCTCGGCTTCGAACATTTTCTACGGACACCCACCCCCACCCTCCCCCCCTCCCCCCTCCCCCCCTCCCCCCTCCCATCACCTCACCTCCAACTTACAGGATTCTCAACCAATGGTTTTGTTCTCAGCCTCGAACATTTTTTACCGGTCCATGGTCCATTTTTAAGGTACTTTTCAACGGACAACCCCCCCCCCCCCCCACCCCCAAACCTCCCGTTACATGATTCTTAACCAACGGTCTTGGTCTCGGCCTCGACAATTTTGAAGGTACTTGGTCTCGTCTTCGAAAATCCCCCCCCCCCCACTCACAGAAATTTGGCTGAATAAGTAACCCCGCCCCCCCCCCCCCCCTTGAAAAAATTCTGGGTACGCCACTGGATGATGTTGATGATAATTATAATATCATAGTGGTGGTACCGTGATAGTTGCAGTGATGATGAGGACGATAGTATAATTATAATGTAGAGGTTTTGGATGAAAATAGTACTATAATAACTAAATGTATGATAATGATTGAAATTAGATTCACTATACACTTCTCTTGAGAGGATGGAACGTTCACTTTATCTTCGTGTATATGTCAGTTTACAGTTGTCGTAGGTTAGCTGATTAACCCACTAAATATATATATTCCACTGTACAAATTTTTCATTATTTTGTGAGAGTTAGGGAATGGATTCAGTAATTCGTTCATTATGGCAAAATGAAGGGATCAAACATATAGTGTAACGTATTGCCCCACGTTACGTCCGCATCAAACCCAAGTACAGTTCATATACACAACATTCGTGCCACTTCTTCTCACGAACTCCCGGCCAGTGCTTGGGGGAAGCTGTATCCTAAATTGCCGTATACAAACCACTGGGTTTTTTTTTTTACACGGCGCGAGGAATGTGTTGGTCCACTTCCTTACCAAACCTACGCGAGGCTTTATGGCCAAACTAGTAGCAGTGCGATGGTATCAACACTTGTACAAACAATAAACTGTACATATAATACAGGCCTTACGGCGAATGGCAACAATGTTGAGACGTGAAGTTTTCAATTTACCGCATGAAATGTAGGCTTATATAGGGTCGTCTTTATAGAGAAACATTTATTTGGGGTCGGATAAGGGCCTCGCTAGTAGCTTGAATGGGGGAAAATAAGTATGAGGCACTGAACTGTCAAGGTATAATTATATCGTTTGATTGTCCTTGGCCTTCTATAACAAAATTTACAGAAATATAAATCATAATTATGGAACTATAAATCATATTACAGAAATGATAAATTATTGTTATCTGAATATAACGAAATCGCTGTATAGCAGTAAACGATTGAAAATTGGAAGTACTATTTCTGTATTATTTTACGTGCACACGTTCGTATAACCACTGTTCGTGCGTTGATTGCACACAGCGTAGTCACGCACGGCGCGGCCGGCGCTCGCGCACATCCACGCAGATCGCGAAAGGGTCCGAAACATCGTGTTGATCTTCGTGAACTGTCATGGCGGCGGCCTCGTGTGGTAAAATAGCGCCATCTACATACCCACGCTTGTGTGCCTTTAAGTGAGACCATGTCAGGTTCCCATTTTTGTCAATTTTTACCACGTCAGTGCCTGATGAATCGCACTCTCTGCCCGTCATAGCATCGAACAACTATGCCCATTCTCTCGGCAAACAGCTGAATGCACACTAACAATGGCGGGCCCAAATAAAAAATTGACACAAAAGAGAACCTGACATGGTGTCACTCACAGGGCCCTAAAACAAAAAGTACACGACCAAAATTACTATTCTTGGTATCGTTTTTCATTGGAAAGACACCCTATCCGAAAGACATAATAATGCGGCTACTATATTTTTGGAAGTGCCCCGTTCAGTTTTTTGTGCTGTATTTTTAGTCGGAGCGGTTCTGTGTGCGTTGCCTCACGACTCCGATTTAGCCAGTCGGAAGCCAATCGGGCCCGATTCAACCTGTTGAACCGACTGGTTTTTCAGTCGGATCGGCTCTGTGTGCGTTGGCTCACGACTCCGATGTTGCCAGTCGGAAGCCAATCGGGCCCGATTCAACATGATGAATCAACCGCGACTGTATCGGACTGACTGTGGCTTTCAGTCGGGTCGGGTCGGATCGGGTCGAGTCGTCTCTGTCTGCGCCGGGCTTAACATGATGTCACCAACTTCCGTATTGCATGGCAACTAACGTATGTTATTACAGACTATAATGTAATCATGGCACATTGATTCAAATGGGGTTAACGCGACTGGCGCGTAGTCAAGAAATTAAATCTACGTATTCAATTTTACTAACTTCACTCTCATTTGCAAAACATAATACAAATTCAATAGATATAAATAGATCGCAAATTGCAATAGAGCCTCTGAGCGCTTTTATTATTACACCGGTCAATGGATACACACAGACTGCAATCATTTCTGCACACAAAGTGCACATTTTCCATTTGTATACTATAATGTATTTGTATAATTATTTAACTTTAAAATTACCCATGAAATAAAAGCATCATGGGGTTTCACAATATGCAGGAACTTAGAAGCTTCAGGGGCTTTGCCCCCTGAGCCCCAACCATGGGTGTTATTCCCTGCGGGGAGCTAGGGGCCGTACGCTGGACCCCCTTCTAATGACTTTCAAATGTTGCCAAGTGTGCAAGCGTAATAAGGACATGCTTCGGCAATGTGTCTTGCCATGCAATCAGAGTAGAAGTGTGCTGGGTTCAATAAACGATGCGATTTCGTGCAGCAAAAAAAATATAACAGGCTTGTTTGAAGATGATATCTCAAAATATGAGATTATAATTATCGCAAATCTAATCATGGCATCAGAATCTGCATAATTTAGATATTGTGTAACATTATCAAAATCCTCAAAATACAATTGAAATTCTAGCGGTTCCCTTATACCTTGTTGTATTCTTATTAACCAAAAAGCATGGGACAGGTTTCGGTTTTTCAAATTTCCCTTTCGTTAAAAAGATATTTACGATTGAATTGTGTTAAGATGTCAAATTATCCAATGGATCGCCATAACCGTGTACAAAGTGAGTGCAATGAGTTAGTGAATGTCACTTTGCAATTTTGCTCATTACGTGGCCATATAAAGTCCATTAAACTTGACATTATCACACAACACCCAGTGGAAATATTCAGATAACAACAATATACATTGTATCAACCACTCATCGCTTTTTGCACATGTCAACAAAGTTACTAGTTCCCTTTAAAGGGGTAGTTTAGTTTTGGTAGAGAGGGCGCTGCACATCACAATTTTTTTGTGAGGTAATGAAAAACTGAATGTCGAATTTGAGAGAACATGCAATTTTAATGGCAGAATAAACTTTATTTTGTCAAAATCGACCCAGAAACGGCTGAAATATCAATAAATATATCTGATCTTATAATTATTTGGGGCCCAAATAATTAGATGATTTTTAGAAAAAATTGTAAAAATGCTTGCACTTTTTCAAATATTTTCAAAAGCGTTTTTTAAATAGTTGTTGATGATCTCGCTATTTAATCATTATATCAATAAAACATCACATGCAACATTTTGTATGAAAAATGGTTGAAACCAATGCCTTTTTAAAAAGCGCCCTCTTGTGTTTGAATGGCTCTTTTTGAATGATAACAGGCTTTTTACTTTGTCGTTTGTAATTTTGTATACCTTTCGAGCATGGTGGAGTTATAACTATTAGTTTATAATGTTACTGTGCAGGTTTTAGCTACTTAAGTTCAGCCTTACCAAAGCTAAACTACCCCTTTAATACTGTTCTGCAGATCACTGCTGCTCCGCAGCATTTTTGTTGGCGGCGCTATAGGGGGGAACAATCAGGGACCACGATTTAGAACCTCAACTACGTGAGGCACGGAGGGGGAAGAAGAGTGTAAGTGCCCTCAATGATACACACAATAATTAATCACAAGAGATACATCTGTGAAAAGTAGACGGAAATACATAAGGTATTATGTCACCAATTATTCGCGTTCTCCCAAAATCAATACGCCCGCGCTATGCCACTGTTCCTTTTACCATTACAACAGTTTTTCATACTGGTCATGTTGCTGGTTATGGTTTGCTTTGGTTTTTAAAAGGTTGCTTCAAGAATTCTTTTTTTGTGAGGTAATGAAAAACTAAGTGTACGATTTGATAAAAGCAACATAATTTAATGACATGGTAATCAACTTTATCATAATTATGATACAATATGGTTTAGTGGTTTAGAAACGACTGAAAAATCTATATCTAATTGGAATGATTGACACATTTAAGAAAATAATTATCCATCCTACACAATCTTGAAATTTTACGAAGTGAGCCAGATAAATGTATTATGCAGTGCGCACAAACACTAGCCTTGCTTAACTTGGCAAACCGCCGGCAATGTACATCCTTACACATGAACCTTTTTGTGTTTAATGCGCCACTCTCGACGAGCTTCTCCATTTTGTAACTAATATTCATAAAGAAGGGCATAAAGACTACCCAAGTCAAGGGTGACACACATTAATTGGTTCTTAAATTAAGCAGGTGTTCTTTTAAAACAGGGAGACACGAGCCCCGTTACGATCAATTATAAAGTTGCAATTAATTGCAATTGAGAAAATATGTGCATTTGAACCAATCAGATTTGCGCATCTTGTCACATGTTCTGACGTATATACAATTAATTGCAACTTTACAATTGATTTCAACTCTTTGTGCAGCACCCCCAAGATAGGTTAAACAGATTGCGTACATTAATCCTTATACTTAATTATAAATGTTACTTTTTGATTCTTTTGTATAATTATGATTTGTACTGTTTCCCTCAAGAAAATAAAGAAACACAAATTGAAACTTGAAACTTGAAACTTGAGCCCATCAAAGGTCAAGTACATGTTAATAATATCATAACCAACCAGCATCTTTCCAATCTGAAAGATAACGTGATAAAATAGGGTAAAATTAGCGTTTGTCCTCACTTTAGCAGATCGAAAACGTCGAGAAGGATCGCTTCTGCATCTCCGCATTAATTATACGTTAAAAAGGTAATATTTTGGGGCACTTTGTAATCGTTCCTAATTCAAAAGTAGACTTTAGTTTGATCTCATCATTACTGAGTATTTGTAAAAGTATATGTATACATTTTATATTTGTATATTTTAATTTTGCAAAGCGTAGAGAGTCGGATACGATTATTTTGTGCTATATAATCTTCACGTACATCTATTAATACTCGAGCGTAGTTTAACATTTATCTTAGCATTATCATGATTATGAAATGTATGGATTTTAACACTTACTAATCGTCTGAAACTTGGATGTAGATTAACATTTATCTCAGCATTATCTTCAAAATGTAGGCCTTTTGGAACTTTCTGATTTTCCCAAACTAGACCATTTTATTTCAGAATTTTCGGAAGTCGTAGCTATTGGCACTGAGTGATTATTCACAAATCGAAAACAGATTTTTATAGCATTTATTTAAGTATCATATTTGAAATATATTAAGCTTTTGGAGCTTTAATCGTCCAAAACTAAAATAAAGATTTCATCATTATTTCGGAAATCGTCCGTTATTACCGTTATTTTCCGGACTGCATTCTAGTTTTTATCCGTTGATGTTTAACCTTTTGAGTGTCAAAATAAATTGCAAGACACCACTTGACCCAATACCTTTTGACAATACAGTTTACATAACTTCGTGCTTTCAATCCGCCATTCATCTACCTTGTAGGTATACAAAAGGAAATATTTGCATGAATATTAGCTATTTAATTCATCAATAATGCATATATAGCACTGTTAAAACGCCGTGTTAACAAATTCAACAACTTGTTGAACATTTTCAGCAACCGCTGTTTATTATGAACCATCCAACTGTTGTTAAAAACATTCAACAACCAGTTGTTTAAAGTTCACACAACTGTTGTTTTTTTTTTTTCAACAACCCTGGGATCTTTAGGTTATAAGCATCACTCTATCGACTGCGCTATCTCGGTTCGCTTGGTTTGCGATGGGACAAAAGGGGTTTTGACGCGGAGATTTTGCGGTCGAAACTATCATTTAACACGTTTCATCAACGCTTGAATGTGAATGTTTTGACTTGCGTCGACCACGTGTGCCTAATTAGTTTGTCCTTTTCATTTTCTTCCAGGTAAAAACAAAACTAGATCAAAGAAAATGGCCTCCAGATCTCTTCAACTGCTCGTGTTGGTTGCCACCATACTGCTCGTCGACAGGTAAGATCTCCGAATATTTGACCAGAAAGGTATCTGAATAACCGGATTTCCGAATCATTAGGTATTACACAAACAAACATATATTTTGTTAAAGCTGCACCCTAAAGTAACAGTCAAAGATGTCTTTGAAGGTAATGGAATTCTGCTAAACTACTAATATACATTGATGTGGATTGTTTTAAATATAATGTATAACAAAAAACACTAAAAAGCGATCAATATAAAAGCCTTCAATCTGGTGATTATTCTTATATTCAATCTTTGAATGAAAGATATTTATTAAATAACCATATTTTCTTCTTCGGATATCCGGTTTGTAAAACAAGTAATATTGGAATACTAACAGCTGTTCAGCTATTCGAATTATTCGGATATTTGTCCCAGGCTAAATCAACATCATCATCATCATCAGCAGCAACAGCAAAAGCAGCAGCAACATCATCATCCTTCTTCTCATCATTATCAGCACCATAATTATAATCTACATCATCATCATCTTTGTCGTCATCATCATAATCATCATCACCATCATCAGCATCAGCATCAATTTAATCATCCTTCTTCTCATCATTATCAGCACCGTCATTATCATCTACATCATCATCATCTACGTCATCATTATCGTAGTCGTCATCACAATCATCATCATAATAATCATCATCATCATCATGATCATGTTCATCGTCATTATCATCATCATCATCATCATCATTATCTTCATCATCTTCATCATCATTATTATCAACGTCGTCTTCATTTACGTCACTATCATAAACATAGACATGATAATCAACACCTTTATTCTCAAATCATCCTTCATCATCATCATCATCATCAACGTTCATCATCATAATGATAATCATTTACATCATAGACATCACTATTATCATCATCATAATCACATACTTTCGCTTCAATCATACAAACATTTCTCAAAATGAAAGAAGAATAACAAAAATGCTTTAAATGCTTCAAATAGTGAGAAAAGTGACAAAAGAAACGCTAAATGTTTAAATCCTATTCGTCGATTTTGACAACAAGGTTACTTTTTTTAACTTTCATTACCTTTTTAAAAATCCATGTAGGTGTCACGGACTGTCGTACATGTGTGACTTTAGCGTCTCCTATGAAGTCCGATGCTCTCTCGTTGGTTTGTTTATTCATAATTCTATGATCAGAACCACCTTTAACCCTAAAAAGGCCGGGCTATTTGAGGTCTTCAGCAGGCCGTGGGGTGGGGGGGGGGGGCTATTATGCCCCTCCCCCCCCCCTAAGATCTCCGCCGCGGAGCGGCCGATCGCCGTGAAAATGTGCACGCATGATAAGTGAAGTGTATATAATACAATGGTAATTTTTAATTTTTTTGAAAAACTCATTAATTTGCATATTTATGGTAATTTATGCAAATAAGTCATGAAATTCATATTTTTACCCATAAATCATATATTCTTCATAATTAAACTCTGGTTTTCACTACATATATTCTTCAGAGCATTTGGAATGATAATACGACAAAAAAATGTGGAAGAGCCAGGTTCTTCCTTATTTTTTCTATTGTTTTGATAATTTCTTATGTATTTCTTTGTTTTTTAAAACTTATGTATTTTATTTTTGTTGTTGTTTATTTTATTTCTAACTATAATTCAACTATTTTGAACCCCAAAACCAACATATAAAATGAAAACAACACCAAATAACCAATGATATACCTCATTTTACGAAAATTGATATTTCCATATGTTTTGTACACGATTTTCGGGCTGACATGCATTGACAAAAGGTCACGTGACTTTTTAACGGTAGGTCCGATTTTCAAAATTTTTGTTTTAAAATGTGCGCAAGACCCGAAAAAAAAAAGTCACCAAGCAGCGGCGCGTCATCTTACAGCGTTTTGGAGCAATAAACAAAATTGCGGCCTTATTAGGGTTAAGATGTAATTTCCAAAGTTGAGTTGGGCCGCAGCCAGGTGACAGACAATTTTGGTTGCTGACTATATTATGCTCTAAGGCATGTCAGGTGT
This sequence comes from Echinarachnius parma, assembly GCA_037951105.1. Lineage (NCBI taxonomy): Eukaryota > Metazoa > Echinodermata > Echinoidea > Clypeasteroida > Echinarachniidae > Echinarachnius > Echinarachnius parma. The sequence continues at coordinate 14,377 of JBAMJV010002680.1, forward strand.
AGGATTGATTAAGATGTACATTCCAACGATTTAGATGGGCAGCCGCTGTGTTGTCGAGGGAGGAGGGCGGTGCACAGACCTGTCCAGCCCACGTCGTAATAGATTGGACAGAGTAGAAGTGTGCTGGGTTCAATAAACGATGCGATTTCGTGCAGCAAAAAAAATATAACAGGCTTGTTTGAAGATGATATCTCAAAATATGAGATTATAATTATCGCAAATCTAATCATGGCATCAGAATCTGCATAATTTAGATATTGTGTAACATTATCAAAATCCTCAAAATACAATTGAAATTCTAGCGGTTCCCTTATACCTTGTTGTATTCTTATTAACCAAAAAGCATGGGACAGGTTTCGGTTTTTCAAATTTCCCTTTCGTTAAAAAGATATTTACGATTGAATTGTGTTAAGATGTCAAATTATCCAATGGATCGCCATAACCGTGTACAAAGTGAGTGCAATGAGTTAGTGAATGTCACTTTGCAATTTTGCTCATTACGTGGCCATATAAAGTCCATTAAACTTGACATTATCACACAACACCCAGTGGAAATATTCAGATAACAACAATATACATTGTATCAACCACTCATCGCTTTTTGCACATGTCAACAAAGTTACTAGTTCCCTTTAAAGGGGTAGTTTAGTTTTGGTAGAGAGGGCGCTGCACATCACAATTTTTTTGTGAGGTAATGAAAAACTGAATGTCGAATTTGAGAGAACATGCAATTTTAATGGCAGAATAAACTTTATTTTGTCAAAATCGACCCAGAAACGGCTGAAATATCAATAAATATATCTGATCTTATAATTATTTGGGGCCCAAATAATTAGATGATTTTTAGAAAAAATTGTAAAAATGCTTGCACTTTTTCAAATATTTTCAAAAGCGTTTTTTAAATAGTTGTTGATGATCTCGCTATTTAATCATTATATCAATAAAACATCACATGCAACATTTTGTATGAAAAATGGTTGAAACCAATGCCTTTTTAAAAAGCGCCCTCTTGTGTTTGAATGGCTCTTTTTGAATGATAACAGGCTTTTTACTTTGTCGTTTGTAATTTTGTATACCTTTCGAGCATGGTGGAGTTATAACTATTAGTTTATAATGTTACTGTGCAGGTTTTAGCTACTTAAGTTCAGCCTTACCAAAGCTAAACTACCCCTTTAATACTGTTCTGCAGATCACTGCTGCTCCGCAGCATTTTTGTTGGCGGCGCTATAGGGGGGAACAATCAGGGACCACGATTTAGAACCTCAACTACGTGAGGCACGGAGGGGGAAGAAGAGTGTAAGTGCCCTCAATGATACACACAATAATTAATCACAAGAGATACATCTGTGAAAAGTAGACGGAAATACATAAGGTATTATGTCACCAATTATTCGCGTTCTCCCAAAATCAATACGCCCGCGCTATGCCACTGTTCCTTTTACCATTACAACAGTTTTTCATACTGGTCATGTTGCTGGTTATGGTTTGCTTTGGTTTTTAAAAGGTTGCTTCAAGAATTCTTTTTTTGTGAGGTAATGAAAAACTAAGTGTACGATTTGATAAAAGCAACATAATTTAATGACATGGTAATCAACTTTATCATAATTATGATACAATATGGTTTAGTGGTTTAGAAACGACTGAAAAATCTATATCTAATTGGAATGATTGACACATTTAAGAAAATAATTATCCATCCTACACAATCTTGAAATTTTACGAAGTGAGCCAGATAAATGTATTATGCAGTGCGCACAAACACTAGCCTTGCTTAACTTGGCAAACCGCCGGCAATGTACATCCTTACACATGAACCTTTTTGTGTTTAATGCGCCACTCTCGACGAGCTTCTCCATTTTGTAACTAATATTCATAAAGAAGGGCATAAAGACTACCCAAGTCAAGGGTGACACACATTAATTGGTTCTTAAATTAAGCAGGTGTTCTTTTAAAACAGGGAGACACGAGCCCCGTTACGATCAATTATAAAGTTGCAATTAATTGCAATTGAGAAAATATGTGCATTTGAACCAATCAGATTTGCGCATCTTGTCACATGTTCTGACGTATATACAATTAATTGCAACTTTACAATTGATTTCAACTCTTTGTGCAGCACCCCCAAGATAGGTTAAACAGATTGCGTACATTAATCCTTATACTTAATTATAAATGTTACTTTTTGATTCTTTTGTATAATTATGATTTGTACTGTTTCCCTCAAGAAAATAAAGAAACACAAATTGAAACTTGAAACTTGAAACTTGAGCCCATCAAAGGTCAAGTACATGTTAATAATATCATAACCAACCAGCATCTTTCCAATCTGAAAGATAACGTGATAAAATAGGGTAAAATTAGCGTTTGTCCTCACTTTAGCAGATCGAAAACGTCGAGAAGGATCGCTTCTGCATCTCCGCATTAATTATACGTTAAAAAGGTAATATTTTGGGGCACTTTGTAATCGTTCCTAATTCAAAAGTAGACTTTAGTTTGATCTCATCATTACTGAGTATTTGTAAAAGTATATGTATACATTTTATATTTGTATATTTTAATTTTGCAAAGCGTAGAGAGTCGGATACGATTATTTTGTGCTATATAATCTTCACGTACATCTATTAATACTCGAGCGTAGTTTAACATTTATCTTAGCATTATCATGATTATGAAATGTATGGATTTTAACACTTACTAATCGTCTGAAACTTGGATGTAGATTAACATTTATCTCAGCATTATCTTCAAAATGTAGGCCTTTTGGAACTTTCTGATTTTCCCAAACTAGACCATTTTATTTCAGAATTTTCGGAAGTCGTAGCTATTGGCACTGAGTGATTATTCACAAATCGAAAACAGATTTTTATAGCATTTATTTAAGTATCATATTTGAAATATATTAAGCTTTTGGAGCTTTAATCGTCCAAAACTAAAATAAAGATTTCATCATTATTTCGGAAATCGTCCGTTATTACCGTTATTTTCCGGACTGCATTCTAGTTTTTATCCGTTGATGTTTAACCTTTTGAGTGTCAAAATAAATTGCAAGACACCACTTGACCCAATACCTTTTGACAATACAGTTTACATAACTTCGTGCTTTCAATCCGCCATTCATCTACCTTGTAGGTATACAAAAGGAAATATTTGCATGAATATTAGCTATTTAATTCATCAATAATGCATATATAGCACTGTTAAAACGCCGTGTTAACAAATTCAACAACTTGTTGAACATTTTCAGCAACCGCTGTTTATTATGAACCATCCAACTGTTGTTAAAAACATTCAACAACCAGTTGTTTAAAGTTCACACAACTGTTGTTTTTTTTTTTTCAACAACCCTGGGATCTTTAGGTTATAAGCATCACTCTATCGACTGCGCTATCTCGGTTCGCTTGGTTTGCGATGGGACAAAAGGGGTTTTGACGCGGAGATTTTGCGGTCGAAACTATCATTTAACACGTTTCATCAACGCTTGAATGTGAATGTTTTGACTTGCGTCGACCACGTGTGCCTAATTAGTTTGTCCTTTTCATTTTCTTCCAGGTAAAAACAAAACTAGATCAAAGAAAATGGCCTCCAGATCTCTTCAACTGCTCGTGTTGGTTGCCACCATACTGCTCGTCGACAGGTAAGATCTCCGAATATTTGACCAGAAAGGTATCTGAATAACCGGATTTCCGAATCATTAGGTATTACACAAACAAACATATATTTTGTTAAAGCTGCACCCTAAAGTAACAGTCAAAGATGTCTTTGAAGGTAATGGAATTCTGCTAAACTACTAATATACATTGATGTGGATTGTTTTAAATATAATGTATAACAAAAAACACTAAAAAGCGATCAATATAAAAGCCTTCAATCTGGTGATTATTCTTATATTCAATCTTTGAATGAAAGATATTTATTAAATAACCATATTTTCTTCTTCGGATATCCGGTTTGTAAAACAAGTAATATTGGAATACTAACAGCTGTTCAGCTATTCGAATTATTCGGATATTTGTCCCAGGCTAAATCAACATCATCATCATCATCAGCAGCAACAGCAAAAGCAGCAGCAACATCATCATCCTTCTTCTCATCATTATCAGCACCATAATTATAATCTACATCATCATCATCTTTGTCGTCATCATCATAATCATCATCACCATCATCAGCATCAGCATCAATTTAATCATCCTTCTTCTCATCATTATCAGCACCGTCATTATCATCTACATCATCATCATCTACGTCATCATTATCGTAGTCGTCATCACAATCATCATCATAATAATCATCATCATCATCATGATCATGTTCATCGTCATTATCATCATCATCATCATCATCATTATCTTCATCATCTTCATCATCATTATTATCAACGTCGTCTTCATTTACGTCACTATCATAAACATAGACATGATAATCAACACCTTTATTCTCAAATCATCCTTCATCATCATCATCATCATCAACGTTCATCATCATAATGATAATCATTTACATCATAGACATCACTATTATCATCATCATAATCACATACTTTCGCTTCAATCATACAAACATTTCTCAAAATGAAAGAAGAATAACAAAAATGCTTTAAATGCTTCAAATAGTGAGAAAAGTGACAAAAGAAACGCTAAATGTTTAAATCCTATTCGTCGATTTTGACAACAAGGTTACTTTTTTTAACTTTCATTACCTTTTTAAAAATCCATGTAGGTGTCACGGACTGTCGTACATGTGTGACTTTAGCGTCTCCTATGAAGTCCGATGCTCTCTCGTTGGTTTGTTTATTCATAATTCTATGATCAGAACCACCTTTAACCCTAAAAAGGCCGGGCTATTTGAGGTCTTCAGCAGGCCGTGGGGTGGGGGGGGGGGCTATTATGCCCCTCCCCCCCCCCTAAGATCTCCGCCGCGGAGCGGCCGATCGCCGTGAAAATGTGCACGCATGATAAGTGAAGTGTATATAATACAATGGTAATTTTTAATTTTTTTGAAAAACTCATTAATTTGCATATTTATGGTAATTTATGCAAATAAGTCATGAAATTCATATTTTTACCCATAAATCATATATTCTTCATAATTAAACTCTGGTTTTCACTACATATATTCTTCAGAGCATTTGGAATGATAATACGACAAAAAAATGTGGAAGAGCCAGGTTCTTCCTTATTTTTTCTATTGTTTTGATAATTTCTTATGTATTTCTTTGTTTTTTAAAACTTATGTATTTTATTTTTGTTGTTGTTTATTTTATTTCTAACTATAATTCAACTATTTTGAACCCCAAAACCAACATATAAAATGAAAACAACACCAAATAACCAATGATATACCTCATTTTACGAAAATTGATATTTCCATATGTTTTGTACACGATTTTCGGGCTGACATGCATTGACAAAAGGTCACGTGACTTTTTAACGGTAGGTCCGATTTTCAAAATTTTTGTTTTAAAATGTGCGCAAGACCCGAAAAAAAAAAGTCACCAAGCAGCGGCGCGTCATCTTACAGCGTTTTGGAGCAATAAACAAAATTGCGGCCTTATTAGGGTTAAGATGTAATTTCCAAAGTTGAGTTGGGCCGCAGGTGACAGACAATTTTGGTTGCTGACTATATTATGCTCTAAGGCATGTCAGGTGTAGGATTGATTAAGATGTACATTCCAACGATTTAGATGGGCAGCCGCTGTGTTGTCGAGGGAGGAGGGCGGTGCACAGACCTGTCCAGCCCACGTCGTAATAGATTGGACGTGACCTGGTAAAGGACAACTATTTTTGTTGCCTGGAATGCTCGCAGGTAGGTTTTATTAGGATGTAATTTCCAAACAAATTAAAGTGGCTGTGTTGTCGGAGGGAGGAGGGCGCGGTGCACATACCAGCCCACGTCGTATGAGTTGGGACGTAGTCCGGTGACAGACCATTGGTTTTGTTGCGTATAGAATACTTTCAGGTATGTTCTATTAAAAAGTAATTTCCTAAGATTGAAAGAGGCTGTGTTGTCGAAGGAGGTGGGCGGTGCACACACCAGCGCACATCGTGTGAGCTGGGCCATGTAATTTCCTAGGATTTAAAATTCCTAGGATTCAAAATGCTGTAGGATAAACTTAAGTTAGAAATCTTAAGTAAGATATTTGTTCGAGGGATCATTGAAGTGTCACAACTGGTATGTATGAATTGTTCAAACGTAGGAAACTGACCAGAAATATTATCATATAAATGAAAATGAGCAGATACAATGGGGTTTTCCTGGGATTCGAACCAGAGACCTCCGGATTGCTTGACCGGTGCTCTACCAACTGAGCTATATATAAAGACCTCTTTTCATTTATCTGTTAGTATTGTTACACTTGTGTTTTGTTTGGTTACACCTTATAATGCATACTATGTTTCTATACAAAATGATGTAACATCCATTTAAATGTACGCCCAACAATTTCAAAGACAAAATATGACACATTTTCCTTTCACTTTAATTCAACTTCAGTCTTGTATTTGTATTATAACATATTCCCTAAATTGCCTTTGTGAGGAATTCGGTAGGGCTTAAATCCATTTGGAAGTATATTTAATAAAACCTCTAAAATGAGAATCATTCCTTTTCAAATGCTCCCATAATATTGTCACAATTTATTTCAAAATAATCTTTAAATTCATTGCCAGACATGGCGATTTTCCGTTTCTCTCTGCAAATATTTTTTAAATCCTACACATTAATAGAAATATACCAAAGTGCATTTCAAATTGCTTTTCATGATCTCTCTTTTGAATAATTATTACTTTGACAAAACATCACATTAACATTTAAAAAAAACTTTCATTGTGTATAGAGGGCGCCTTTTTGTGTTAACGGCTGTTTTGTATGTCAAACTCTGTAACTTTAATAGGCATATAATAATTTCGTCCATAAAAGCATAATTGACACCAAAAAAAACATTAAAAACATTAGATTTTGATGATAAATTCTTAGAGTTTAATTACTAAAAATAAGTTTTGACTAATAATCAAATATTGCTTGAATCCGTATGTTAAAGAAGTAGTTTAGTTTTGGTATTGAGGGCGCTTCAAGAACTACTTTGTTTTTGTGAGGTACCAGGTAATGATAAACTGAGTGTCAAATTTGAAAGAGCATACAATTTTAATGACAAAATAAACTTTATTAATTTTGATCATGATCGGTTTAGAAACAGCTGAAATATTAATAAATATTATCGGATCGGAATAAATATGGGACCCCAGGTTCATTTTTAAATGATAACAATATTTTTAATGTTATGGTGCACGTTTTGGGCACTAAATTTAAAGGGATAGTTGAGTTTTGGTAAAGAGAGTACACTCTAAATTACAAGGATTTAAAATTAAATCTATTAGATTTACTTTTAAATTTTTCTTCGGCTGTGGTTAGGGACCAGCCGATCATGATTTAAAATAAATATTTTGTTGGATTTAAACAATATAAATCCAGATAGATTAAAAATGAAGCCCTTTTGGATTTGTTTTATGTTAATCTTATTAGGCCCCAGGCGAGTTCATGGCATCCTAATGAATTATTCATAATCAGTGATGCAGGCCACAATTTTCAGTTTTTAGTTTACTGTGCATGATACATTTACTAAATAAAGCGCTACTCACCAATTATCATGGCAAAAGAAAAAGTAGAAGACTAAGAGAGGATTCGAATCCGTGACACCGAGCGTGGAGGTCCACAGCGTGACCACTACGCTACGTAAATCCATGATGGAAAGAGTGGTCTCATCTTAATCCTAGTTATGAATATTCATGAGTATAAAACTAAGAAAACTGAGCTTCAGAATACCGCAGTAGGTCACGTGTGAAATATCTCTGTTCTCATCCGTCAAATCTCCGATAACCTGGCGTTATTTTCCAATCCTTTGATGGATTGAAAATCACACTTTGGCCTTCGATTAACAATTGCTTTCGCGCGACTTTTTAAGTCTCCATAGATTTACAAATAATCTAAGTGTATTTATATTTGTTTTAATCCAAGCTACGATTTAGATTTTAAATCCCTGTAATTTAGAGGGTACATTTTTGGTCAAACTGAATTTTAGTAACCAAGAATTGCACCATTACATAACAAACTAATGGTATAACTCTACTATGCTTAAAATGAATACAAAATTACAAACAACTAAGTAAAAAGCCTGTTATCATAACAAAGAGCCGTTACAACTCAAGAGGGCTCTCTCTTAAAAGTAACTGGTTTCAACAATTTTAAACAAAATATTGGGCATGTGATGTTTTGTTGAAATAATGATTATATACAGAGATAATCAACAACTATCTAAAAACCTCTTTTGTAAATTTTTGAAACGAAGAAGCATTTTTGTAACTTTTGTAACGGCTGGTTCAAAATTATTGAGTAATTGTGGGGCCCCACATTTATTTCAAATGGTTATGTGTATGGATATTTTAGCCGTTTCTGAACCGATTTTGATAAAATAAAATAAAACACTCAGTTTTCATTATCTCACAACAAATTAGTTTGTGTAGTGCCATCTATACCAAAACTCAACAATCTCTTTAAGTTTGACCATAACCGTACTATTCCTTCACACTACAGGCTGAGGGTGAGCCCTGCCAAGGACTGTGGGACATGCTCGGGTATTGCGCGGATCATCTGGTTTGCACCATCCCAGCCACCGGGGAGCTGGACGTACCAAACTACTTTGGTGCAGGGGTGTGCAATCTTCCCCCTCCATCCCCCTACGTGCCGGATGAAGGTCCTAATGACGACTAGGAGTAATTTAAAGGGACAAGGTCAGCGTCTTAAAAAAGGGCGCCTTTAAAAACATCGCCTCATTTCAAGTGATCCGTTAGCTTCGTACGATTTTTTTCTTTCTAAAAGAGATTGTAGCTCCTTTAACCCATATAAGTACCGGATGAAAGTCTTAAAGTGATCCCTGTAAAGTGTTCAAATCCACGAAAATTACTTTGAGCTTCCTCGTTTCTCTTCTACCGTGTTGTTTAGCTTATGGTAAAAGAAGAATAAAATAGGGTTTGATTTTTTCAAATGTCCCTTTAGTATGAAGATAATTATCATTTAAATCTGTTATTTCAATGACGTTAATTAACGCCTTTGGTGACCTTTGACCTTGTCGTGCCTGCTATATTGTGACCGATCCCCGCCCGGCTATATTGCATACAGTCATAGACGTATGTTGATCGTAGAGCTGCCGTACGTAATATGATACACGCGTACAGCTACAGCGGTACTTCGGTAGTGAGCGAAGTACTGTGCATATTTGCATTGTGTACTAAATACCACTAGCAAATTTGTTGAAGAAACCGTTGGAGAATCTACAAAGGAAATGCGAATAAGAATGCGGCCTGGGAGGAGATCTAGAGGTTCATCAAGGAGGAAAAAAAAAAAATTTGGTTGATAATTGAGATGCATGCAGAGCTGAGTCTGAGAAGCTGCATGCACGGGGCGCTCGCTCTCGGACGGATCGAGTTCTCAGCGCCGATCGAAGCCCCGGCCTCGGCCTCGGCATCGGGCTAAGGTACGTAGATCAGAATCAGAATCAGCAATTCAAGTTTGAGTGTAGATCGACAAATCTATCGCTTTCATGGTCTCTTTGACATTATTATTGTCTTTTTCACTGTGAACTGCTTCTTTGGAGCAGTTCAAGGTGGCTCTTGAAACAATTTAGTTCCCTTTACAGGAACTGTACCGCATAGAGCTGTACAACAACTCTATGCTTTTCCCTCATCTAGATGCTGAACAGGGGTTGATGAGTATTACCATAGGCATAGAACTAGAACTAGAACTAGAAAATGACAATGATAATGTCAAAGAGGCCATGAAAGCAATAGATTTGTCGATCTAGTTATGTTGATATCTCTTTTGTTATGACTTATGATTATGAAATGATGGGCCTTCTCAAATTTGATATAGAATGGGTAATCCGTTTTTTGTGTTTTTTTTATCGATGCTCATTTTTGATGTATATGTTAGGTCTATGGTCTGGAATGCACTGTGTCTGTGTAGTACTCGGTCAAACTCAAAAGACAAAAGTGAAATGTTGCAAAATAAAAAAAATTGAATTGTGGTGGTCAGGTGGTGCATTGGGTGGATTGATTTGATCCACCTCCCAATTTCAAATTTTTACTGGTCCGAGATTATACTTTAGCGGTCTTGACCTCGTAAAGTACGAAGAACCGTGGTCTCGGCCTCGAAAATGTCGAACATTTTAAACCAATACTAAATCGTACTCTCGGCTTCGGAAATGTTGTACGACTACGTCAAATATGTCAAACTTTCTGTACCGGCCCGCCCATGTTGTTGCCGTACAAAGCCGCATAGCTCTGCTCCCTTGTGTGACCAACCTCACCCCCCCCCCCCCCCCCCCCCGCCTCCATGGAAAATTCCGGCTAATCTGCAAATCTCTTACTTCAGGACAAGTTTTTTTCATTAGATATTAGGCTTGGCAATCAAAATGTTGGGGAAAAAACCTTGGATGATCATTGTTTTCTTTTTGTCTTACATAAGGAAATTGATTTTCCATACCAATTGCCATCATTAAGCAACTTTTTGATTTTTATCCTCATTTTATAGCATTGGATGTGGCTGTTCTCTTCGACATTATACATAGAGGATTTCCGAGTACCGATAGAATGGACGTGCAATCTGCATGCTGACACGACTCACACGATTTGTGCTGGTGGTGACCCCGATTGACTTATGGTTAAGGTAATTCATTGAGAACCTTTTTCTTGGACTGGACAGAGATAAATGATAGATCTGTCTTCTGAAAATAGAATTTCATCTTCAAATTAGCAGGCAAAATCAATGAGAGTTTATTTTGGCATACCATTGTGTGTCAATTGCTATACTTGCACAAAGTGATCTCACTGGGATTCGAAACTGGGAAAACAACATAGATAAATGTCAGAGGAGGAAAGAATTGCATTGAGCGCATATTTTGAAAACTTATCATGGGCTTGATTGTTATGTTATATAACAGAAAATCTCAATAAACAAGGGCCGACATTACTGGACATGAGAAAAGATTCACAATGCATTGTATAATTTGCATCAACATTCCCTTACACCATTTTCAGAATTATGAAAATTATTTTAGCATGATTTTATTTTGTATCTCTGCAAGATTTTCAGAATGTGGACCTTAGATTCATTATTTTGCTTATTAGAGACAAATGCATTAGGCATACTGTATACTGTATACTGTATACCGATTGAAAAACAGATGAAAACTGCTACTGAAAAATTGACAATGGAATAAAATTAGAGTCAATAATAGTGTAGCTTTCGATCCTAACAGCTGAATAACAAACTGAAGGGAAAATAACAAATTTGGTCCATGTTGATTAGAAATCAAATCCTATTTTTACTACATGAATACATGTTTGTGGTTCATTTTGTGCAATAATTGCCCATGACTTACACATTACTATTTATCTGATTGCATTTCTTTTTTTACAAATCTCACCCTCTCTATAGATTTCTTCAAGACCCATCAAGATTCTACACACCCACTACACCACCCAGAACAAATAACCAGGCCGCCAACACCCAAGTTCTCGCAGACCCTTCAGTCGCCATGCTCATACCCTGTGGGAAACGGACCCACAACGTCCATTAGCAAGGAACTAAGCTAGCAGGTTTTTGCAAACGGGGAATCCTGCAGTTCGTGTGCAAAATCAAGAACTTCCTACAGTAACAGCGGGCCGACCGTTCTTGGGTTTAAATCTGCGACACACTTTGGTCAGAATTATTCCGGTTATTATGCGACGGCACGATACAGCTCTATGGTCAACCAATCAACATGCTTGTAGCGAGGTAAACATTCAGCACATTGCTATCATGTGTAGTACATACACAATTAGTTGGCGTGTTAACAATACAAGCCAGCCATGCGTTGTCTATACATTGCTTGTGACAACGAGATGTGACGTCATGCAGTCTACGAATGTACGTCCGCCTTCACCAAATTAGCGAAACTGCTTGTCAACGAAAGTTATTTGACACGCGGGGAACGGGGCAATAGATCGCTCCCTGCGTCGTTGAAAGCTCTGTACGTCGCTGAGCGAAAACACCATAATATTGGAGCAGGACTTCTAGCGTATGAGACATGTTAGATGTGGACGTCGACCGTGGGAAGTGGCAGGGATGTTCGGCCAGTGATTGCCCGCAGATCCCTCACCATGCTGATGCCAAATTAACCCGTTCCCTACGAGTTTATGAAATCCCCATAGACTTTGTACACAACCCACTTGGTTCCTGTGGTCAAGGGGTTAAGGCCCTACCGATAAGGCCTTCAAATTGATATATAGCATAAACAGTTCATTTCTCAAATACAACTCTTTAGCATGGAATTATTCACGCACACATTTTGGCAAAAATTAACAAAACCTTATTATAACAAGCACCTCGGGCACAATTGGATTGAATACCTTATGTCAGGTATCTTGTGTCTGGGCTTAAAAATAATAAAATACAAAGATCCTTGACGTGTAAAATTATCATCGCTGTATCCGGTACCTCTTGTTAGGAGGTTCCACTGTATCAACAAAGATAAGTTTTGCTGCGGGAAGTAACAATGACCGAATAGTGCTCATAGCAACAATCTGTTACCTTTTTCAAATTCAATCAAAATAAATTTGATAATATATCTTTCATGTCTTCTTATTACATGTGATAAGGGTAATTATGATTTAATGAAAAAGGATTTAATTTTGCGTGCTCGTTAAAACGGGGTTTCCCTGTATGACATAAATTTATCATTTTTTAAAACTCAAACAAACCATTGTTTTTCCTCAGATGAAATACTAATAAATAATATGATTCAGAATAATTGTACAAGGTTATTGATATAATGTATGATTGAAGTTCCTAATAACACCCATGAAGAAATGTGAGTGTGTATCACTATGCCAATTGTCCTTTTAACCCTCCTTTTGCTTGGATTCACAGAGGCTTGCCCTATTATGTGCAGGGTATTGAGGGGTCGGCCAACTCAATTGTATTTTTCATAGATCAGGATCAACCAAATGGCTAGGTGGATAATGTATGAGACACATTAACAGAGACACTACATGATCTGCACACATCCAAAAGTTGAATCAATCACCCAGTATTTCATTTGTTGTAACAGTTGTTTCTGCATTTATTGACAAATTAAATACAAAGTATCCAAATAACAATAATTGCATATTGTTATATAATTGATTTTCATAAAATATGAAAATTCTGTGTAAATACACAAGTTATTCAACCATTTGCATTGCTTCAAATTTCAGGAATGTAAATCCTACTTCAAAAAAGTACAATTTACCAGCATACACAAACAGGCGATTTTGTTAGTTTGAAATGTAAAAAATGCACACATAGTACCAGGTAAAGGGGGAAAACGGCTAGAAGCATGAAAATGTACAGTCAAACCTGTGTACCATGACCGCCAATCAAAGTGGCCACTGTAGAAAGGTGATCACTATAGACAGGTTCCATTACATTCCTTTTCTCTGCAAGGGATCATGTTTGGTGGCCATTATAGGCAGGTTTGCTGCTATAAAAAGGTGGCTGCTATAACAGGTTTGACTGTACTTGAATGTAAATGTGGGCTCTGTGTAGTGATGTATCCGCAGAGTATGTGTGAGTGTGGGTGTGTGTGTGTGTGCGAATGTTAGTTACTAACAAAACACAGACTTGTAGTTATTTGCAACTGGTTGACATAAAAGATAAATAATGTGCTCACACTGTCTGAAAATCTACATCTTTCATTCACTGTGTTATTAAAAAATAAGGAGTACAGGGGGAGCAACCTCTACATGCAGTGATGTTGCCTGGGGGCGCATCCCCCCCTAATAATTTGCCATAAAAATACAAAACATCACATGAATAGATTGGGGGTATGACAGGGAAGGGTGGGGGATATCTCTCCTTTGCATAACTAGCATACTTCTAAAGATATACATACAAATAATCTACCCACATACCCTCCCCAAATGTCGCCTATATATAGACATGCATATACACATCACAGTAATAGATTGGGGGTAGGACAGGGTGAATGGTGGGGGATATCTATCCTTTGCACAACTAGCATACTTCCGAGGTGATACATACACAAAATCTACCCACATACCCTCCCCAAATGTAGCCTATATATTATAGACATGCATGTAGGGTGTATGCCTGTTTCTATAATGGTTTCAATCATGTGGTCCCGAGGTCATGCTTTCTTGAATTCTAGTATATTCCAAGGTAAGGAACACACTGCTCATTTTTTCGAGTGAAAAGTTGCAAAAGCTCCCTACTGTGGGAGGGTCGATAGTGCGATACCCCTCCCACACCCTCCCTGCTCCCTTCCACGACCCCACCCCCACTTTTCAAAATAGTCATGCCACTGCAAGAAAGCCAATAATGTATTATACAGGGCGAACATTCTGTAGAAAAAAATATACGGTGTGCCCCCTTTTAGTCTGACCACACTATTCCATTGTCTCCATGAAAAATGAATACACAATATGGTGGATGTTGCCTACTACATGAGAGAGGGAGAGTGAGTAGTTATAGAAGAAAATTTGAAAGAGAACAATGGAAATTCAGAATATGCGTACGTGGAGTTGCTTTTATTTGGTAGCTACGGTAGCTGTAGTTATTACGTTCACGTCCACCCGGCGGGCGCGCAACGGGCAACGCGATCACGGGCTGAACCTCCCCGATAGACACGGCAGCGCAATTCAACGAGTCGATGTACCCGCGACTGTTGAGCTGAGCCGATGTGTACATGTACGGGTGCGCATATCAACGGCCGGACCATCATTCCTGTGACAAATTTACGGTAAGCCATCAGTTTTCGGGGATAAAATATGAAATCAATATTCCCTTTTTTCACGAGGTAAACGGTTTTCGTTTTCTTTCAAACTTTCACAAATCCTTCAATTGTATATTACAATGATATTGACATAGGATTGAAGTCTCAAATGTCTCTTTCGGCAGAATTTTACACTTTACCGGGATTTAATGACGACAAGGGGGATTTTTAAGTAGCAGTTTTGTTGTCGTTAATAGAGGACGCCTTTACAAATCGCCTCGTTTTTAAGTGAATCGTTAACTTCTGAACATTTTTGTTTCCAAAAGTGATTTTACATGTTCCAGCTCCCTACATACCGGATAGAGATCTTAATGACGACGAGGAGTAATTTAAAGGAGCAGTGTTGTTGTTAATAATAGTGGGTACCTTTCAGTAAGCTCGTTGTATAGGTGGCATGTTTAATGCTTTCCTTTAAAGGGATAGTTGAGTATTGGTACAGAGGGCGCTGCACAAAATTATTTGAGTGACAAATTTGAAAGAGCATACAATTTTGATGACAGAATAAACTTTATTTGCTAAAAATCGGCTCAGAGACCACTACAAATATCCATAAATATAGCCATTTGTAATTGTTGTTGGGGCCACACAATAATGCAATAGTTTTGAACCAGCCGTTAAAAAGAAATGCTTTCTCTTTTAAATAAATTACATTGATGATCTCTCTATTTATGAATTGTTCTAACAAAACATCACATGCACAATTAAAACAAAATTAAAAATAGTGGCTTATCAGCCGATCCCCCTCAACTTGAGATGTATGTTTTGGAAACTCGTTCCTGCCATGGTTGGAGGTTTATATTTAATTTGATACCGACTCCTGCCTCGCTGGAATGGTATTGACTTTTATTTAGAAATTATATCTTTGTTTTTTATTGAACCTCGTTTTGCCTGGATACTGATTTGGGCAAAACATGTATGTTTGATAAATATGGCCGGTATAGCGTGGAAAACTATTGAAGAAGTTTGGGAGATTTTTGTAGATTCATTCGTTCATGGTTGTTTGTTCGGAAAGCATGTCGATCTATGTTGGTTAGAGAAAAAATATTATAAACATTCTACAAAGGACTTCGATTGCTGAATGTTAGTTTTCAATTGGAGTTTCAGTGACAGTAAATACTATTCTTCTTTGAATTGGATGCAACTTTGTAATAGTCGTATGCTTACTTCGACGATATGGTTCGGGATTTGTTTCAAGGTTGATCACGGTTTCATACACATATTGGCATATTTTATCGATTCTTGGACTTTGACTATAGCTGCAACCCGAGTTGTGTGATTACAATTTATATTATTGCCAGAACATAGCGGCAATTTCGTCGGTCTTTCTGGCCCCGTAAAACATTATTTCGTCTCTCCTACGCGCTACAAGATGCCAAAGGCCAAGCAGAAGGCGAGCTCGAGGAGAGGTGCGCCGGCTAGCGCCACAACGTCAACTCGGTCAGCCTCCCGACGTCCTACTCGACCACGGCGACAGAATGTCGATACGTCAGAGTTGCCCGCTGGGCTGGATCCTGGACCAACGGCCATAGATACAGAGCCAGTCAATCCCGGTGAGTTGTCATGGCCTATCATACCTTCCAGTATCAATATTGAGCATGATATGGGGGTACCTCCCCCTTCCTTCCCATTATTGTCGGCGTACACGACCCCGTCTGCAGCTGCCCATGTAGATACCGCGCTTTGCGGCGTAGTAGGCGAGGCGGGTGGCCGTTACACACCAGCAATGAGCTGCGTGTGCGATGAGTTAGGGGCGGATGTAGCTGGGAATACTAAGGAGAAAATTTGGCGGGGGGAGACAGTCGCCGCCGTCAGTCCCACTGCAGCCACTTCACTAGATTATATGCAGCCCTTTCGGGCTAATTACGAGCGGCCAGCCGCACGCGGGGCTATGGGCCCAGCAGGGCCGGGGTACCCGGGTAGATGAGGCAGCAGTTCAGTAGAACCCTAAAACGAGCCGTTGTTTTTGTGGTTTGCCTGTAGCATTTTATTCATTGCATTCCTTTCGGATTGGCGCGGCGACATCTGCTGCCATGTCGGGCGTGCCAGACGCTCGCATCCAGAGAATGGGGAGGTGGTCCTCGGATTCGTATAGGAGATATATTCGCACCACCTCTACCCTTGACGAGTTTTAAGTGTGTAATATAATGTTGTATGACATGTCCAGCCTAGGGTTGTTTTTGCATTTTATTTTATTGTAGTATTAAAAAATTTTGTTTGGTCTTATCTAGGGAATTTAGTATTTTATTTATTATTCACATGTGCTTATGTATGTAACGGTAAACACCATCAGTAATTTAGTTTACCATTAAATACTACCCTCCCTCCCCCCCCCCCCCCCACCCCCACCCCATCATTCTATGGATCAGACGCTTGCCTGGGTTTCGTTTTTTGTTTATGTGTCGTTGCAGGTAATATCGCTCGGTCTGGATTGAGGGCTCGAGGGATTCGCGTGTCTGCTCGGGGGTTATGTCCGGCGGCTCGGTCCTGGACACTTAGCGAACACGTGAGACGATTACTGTCTCACACCGAACTCATTCTTCTATTTCGTGAGAGTCGCATGGTTTATACCAGTACAATCCATAATATTTGGCCCGCTTCAGACGCCAATTTGGCTTGAGTTATTCGATAGGTAGCCATTATAAACTGGTAATTAATTTCCTGACGTGCAGGTGGCAACGGACTATCAGGTAGTAACACTTTGTTTTGTGGCGGCGGAATGGCGGTCTCGCCTTTCCGTTTGGCGAAATTGGCATTTTTTGCCACAACACAAATTATGTTTTTGTTAATTTTAAAATAATACACGCACGAAATTGTTATTTCGTTAAGCTTTTGTGCCACTTGAGAATAAGGGGTTTAATTGAAATTATGATTGATATATAATACGCATGCAATCCCGCTCCTCTCAAATGTTGTTCATTAATGTTTTGTTGGCTATACGCTCGTCTGCCAAGGTCATGTGTCCAGCCAGCGATTGACCTTGCACCCTAACCCCCTTTTTTGCGACGTATACGCCTAGTCTGTTATAATTCATGTTCGTTGAATAATTTTGCAGTACATATGTTGCTGGTTGGAGCACATGTATTCACTTTTTATTTTCCCGCCTTTGCGTGGAGGATTATGAGAGTTTAAGAGCGGCCAGTGTCATGCTAGAAATATTTTAGTTTATAAATTGATGATGGCCCGGGCCCCCCGTTTTCTCAGGTGGTAGCTCTTAATAAACACTTGATAATTCATGTAAATAATTTAAGTGTTCTAATTACAATCATACTTTATTTGACTTAATATGTTAAACGATAATAAGTGCGTGATGTAATTGTACTTTTGTTTCAATTTATTGTTGAAATTTCGGACATGCTTTTCGAAATTAAAACCATGGAATACCGCAAATTTGGTTGTTTGTTGTAGTTTATTCGTTGTCTGGATTAGAGTAACAGGCTTTTTACTTAGTCATTTGCGATTTGTTGTACTTTCGAGCATGGTGAAGTTATAACTATTATTTTGTAATGTAATGGTACAGGTTATGGTTAATAACATTCAGTTTGACCAAAACTGTACCAAAACTCAACTATCCCTTTAACTTCAATTATGTTATCCTGAGGTAACTGTAAATGTGATTGGGAAAAATTTGTCTTTGTACAGCCATGATCATAACTCTGTTCCATGAGACAGACATGATCATAGACGTTTGAGAAATAAAAACATATATCACGGGATATACTTCAAATGTCCCGCTCTTTTTGTCGTGTTACTTCTTGGTGTTGATCTGCTGATGCTGATAGTTACGATGGACGGGATGATAATGAGGATTATGATGATGATGGTGATGATGATGATGATGATGATGATGATGAAGAAGAAGAAGATGATGAGGATGCTGATGATGATGATGATGATGATGAAGATGATGCTGATTATATTGAAGGTGATGATGATGATGATGATGATGATGATGATGATGGTGATTGTGATCATGGTGATGGTGATGATTATGATGATACTTATGATGATAATGATATTGAAAGAGATGATGACGATGATGATGGTGATAGTGATGCTCATGGTGAAAACGATGATAAGGATGGTGATAATGATGATGTTGATTATGGTGATGGCGATGATGACAATGATAATGATGATGATGATGATGATGATGATGATGATGATGATGATGATAATGATGAAGATGACAAGGGATGGTACAGTTCTGGTCAAACTGAAGAACTAATATTTGTTCAATATCATCAACAACTAGATAGTCATAATTCAACCGTGCTCCAACCAGATGTTGTAATGTCCATGACCCGTTACCACACGGTTAAAGTTGCTGGCACATCTATTGAAGCAATCAGCCAACATAGATACCTATGAAGTGGCAACTAAAGCTTATTCCGTGGTTATGTTACCTGAATTATGGGATACGAGTATCAATAAAGGGTACATATAATATGCCTACGCGGTTTCCCGAGCACTTCAAAACTCGGATGAGGACCCTCCGCCGATGGTTAAAGTGGCCAGGCAAACTAAACACATGTTATCTTCTGTTCATCTCTATTAGTGTACACATCAACTATTTGTAAACCATTTGACCCAAACATATTTTGTTTATTTTAAAACATTTTAGTAATTATTTTTCTCCATATTGTGAAGCCCCCACTTCTGAAAACCTCTCCAGAGTAGAATTATATTGTTGACATGTTGTGACATCATCAGCCATTCACTACTCAGTTACAAAGAAGCTACTTTCACCCAAGCTGAGTGCCTAATCACAATAGCATCACACTGTTAAATAGAATACCAACTCACACACCTTCAATTTCAATAGCTGTTGCTATGTCAGAAGAAAAACACTGTTTCAGCTATTGCATGGAAGTATGCAGGGCATGCTTTTGTGTGGATGTTCTTTTTGTACTTTCATCTTTTGTTAATCTCATGGTAGCTGACCAGTAATTGACAGATGATGTCACAACAGGTCAACAATAGAATTTACTCTGGAGGGCTTAGTAACATGAAGACAAATAAATGATAACATTTTTAAAAGTATACAAAACATATTTAGGTCAAACCGTTTACAAATATTGAATGTGTACACTAATACAGATGAACATAAGTCAACATGCATTTGGTTTGCAGCGCCCCTTTAATGATCTAGACGCCGTATCATTAATATATCTCTAACTTGTGAAATGAGGTCAGGGATCTCGAATTAAAGGGATCTAGTAACATTGTCCAAATCCACAAAACTTAGGTAAACATCTAATGGTTCGCTCATTTAAAGTTATATCCGTATTACCAATAGAAACATGGAGGAGGTTTGGGGTTTTCAAATTTCACTTTCGATAAACAGATATTAAAGTGATATATTACATTTATATTTCCCCCAAAAGTATTAATGTATGAGACTTTAAAGGGGTAGTACAGTTTTGGTAAGGCTGAGTTTTATTAACCAAAACCTGCACAATAACATTACAAACTAATAGTTATAACTCCACCATGCTCGAAAGGTATAGACAATTACAAACGACTAAGTAAAAAGCCTGATATCATTAAAAAAGAGCCATTAAAGCACAAGAGGTCGCTCTCTAAAAAAAAACATTGGTTTCAACCATTTTTCTAGCAAAATTATGCATGTGATGTTTTGTTGAAATAATGATTAAATACAGAGATCACCAACGTTATTTTATAACCTCTTGAACATTTTTGAAAAAGTGTAAGCATTTTTTTTAACAAAAAAAAATCGTCGAATATATCTGGGCCCCAGATTTATTACGATCGGATATATTTATTGATATTTCAGCCGTTTTTGAACCGATTTTGATCAAACAAAGTTTATTCTGCCATTAAAATGGTATGCTCTTTCAAATGTTACACTCAGTTTTCCATTACAGCGCCCTCTTTACCAAAACTGAACTACCCCTTTAAATTAGCTCGAAAAATGTTGTTTATCTAAATTAATCAAATTTATGGAACTTAACTCAAGAATACTTGAGAGGAAGATATAACACTAAACACTGTAAGAGAAAATTGATCTTAGTATAGTTGTATAGGGTGCTGTTAGGGGCGTTGTTATGCTGCTGCCGTTTTAGTTCCTCCCGTTTTCATCAGTTTTTGTTGCGTTTTACCACCTTTTTTGACATCTCTGTTAACCCATCTTACGACATGAGCTTTCTTCAAGTATGGTGATCTTGGTGCAATTATGTATGGCAAGTCTTGGTAAACTAATTGTATGATTTGCGAACTTCATAATTTTGAACATGTATCAATCTTTTATTACACGTACCTGTAATACATTTGAATGCAACATACATAGTATGCACGTACCTGGATGAACGCAACCTACATAGTATACATGCACGTACCTGGATGAACGCAACCTACATAGTATTCATGCACGTACCTGGGTATGCAAATTACCTTTGATGCTGGTGTGCAGTGTCGTGTGTTGGATGCTGTTATACAAATAATACACGGTCTAGAGTGCGTTGTGTAAATGCATTGCACTCGAGGCTATGTTAGCTGTACGTTGTGCACGAGGCGAAGCCGAGTGCGCATGCGCACAGCTAACATAGCCGGGAGTCGATGCATTTTACATTTTGCATTATAAAACAAACTCAACCACGGATTTTTTTATTTTGCTAGATTATTGAAAACAGACTCGCCACAATTAGTAGCCCAGTCTATCTTCTCTCTAGAGTGTGAATTTGTTAGGAATTTACCAAATTAATCATCACTAGAGTGCACTCGCTTCACTGAATTTGACTCTGCAGCTCAGCAGATCAAATGCAGTCGATGGGTAATTGCCGAAAATCCGAAAATTTTCAAGTTAAAAGTGAGAATTATCAAAGAATTGTATGCATTTCCATTCCAAAACTTCCCAATATCAAACCACATACCATATAATTTACGAATCCGCTAAGATTTATTTACTACAGAACAGATTATTTACAAAACGAAGCATTTTCCTTCTTTTTTTTTATCACTTTCGCAAGTTTGACTTCGTAGAACTATGTAAACAAGCATTGTGACGTCACAGCCGTGCAAATATCGCGCAACAAAAAGTGACAACACATGTGTGTTACGCTTGTTCTTGTTTGATTGTTGAAATTTAACGAATAGTCACGTGACTGGATTTAACCAATCACGTTACTGAATTTACCAGAGCCGTTTTATAATAGTGAACATGCATACGGGCAATAGAGCAATACAAGACATCAATGTTCACGTATAGACCATATCGCGTTTCCTCCATCATGAATTTGGCCGGTGGATAACTAATTTTAGTTGGGATGAACTAGACCAAACTGATGACCCCAATATGATGCTTGATACTTTTCACAGCATTATCATGTACCAATACAATATACACACACACGCACACACACCGATTTACATACACACAAACGCACACACACACACACACACACACACACACGCACACACACACACACACACACACACACACACACACACACACGCACACGTACACACACACACACACACACACGCACACGTACACACACACACACACTCGCCTCACACGACTATATATACGGCTGAAATGCGAACCCTCGATTTGTCTAAATTATTTCGGATAAAAGAATACATAACTGACACTCCCGTCGTTGATATGCTTGAATACACACACGGCAATGAATCATAACTAAGTGGTTTCGTTTTGTTTAATTTAATGTTTAAATTTACTGTTAAAAAATTAACATCTTACAGGGAATAATACATTTTACTCAAAAATATAATTTATAATCCTTTCCAGGAGAAACATTGACATAGTCTCGATTGGTCAGTTGTTAATTGCCGCACGTATACCATCTTTTTATATCAACATAATTATAACATACTTTTTAGTAAAACAATGGAGTACACGAAACAAGGAAATGTTCATGATTGTGTAACCACATCATTCAAACTTAGTATTGAAAGTCTATAATACAAGATCGTTTGAGAGTACTTGCCATCGTTCTTAATCTTGTTCAGTTTCCAGAAAACATTAGCGAAACACATAAATCACCAACATTGAATTGGGTATTAAAAAAGACCAAACTAGAACATGGCGGATTGTGAAGGGTAAGAATAGTTTGTATCAATAAATACATTGTAATAATTGGTGATAACATATAGTGTATAATATTCTAACACACAATATTTACATGAGCCGTTAGTCGGGAGAGAAAAATTAGGGCGTTTAGTCAAATTATCGCTAGATTGAGAGCCCTTTCACACGCAAGCCAAATCGTGATTGCAATCATGATTGTAATCATGTTTACAATCACGGTAGAGATTCGCATTGTGATTTGAGTGAATCATGATCAGAAAACACCTCCGGACCACGATTAGAGTTTCGCGATTTGTGATTCTAGTTTGCTTTCACACGGTCAAAAAATACCGTGATTGGAGTGAAAAATGATTCCAATCGTGATTGCAATCACGATTTGGCATCGTGTGAAACCCCTCTGAGAAATGCATACCATCTTGTAGGTCGGAGCCTTCTCGTTGTGAATGCTTATGCAACAATTTTCATTTGTTTTTGTTCAAATTGCATGAATATTTGTTTATCAAATATAAACGAGTTTTTAAATTATTGACAAGTCTGCATCACAAGAGTTTGTGAGAGAACTTAACATCCTTCTTTGTCAGTATCAGTGTCCAATAAAACACTGCTAGACACAATCATAATCAACGGTAACGAGACATTTAGTTTATAAGACGCTTCACAAACAAAACTTTCTCTAATATTTGAAGAAAAAAAACTCTGATTGACAAAGGTTGCTTCAAGAACATCTGAAAAAATCCATTATGATATCTGATTGGAATGCATGTTGACCCCAACATTATATTTATAATACCTACACATTTTCAAAAATATACCAAAGTGGCTTTTTGATGATTACTACGTTGAATTATTTTTTTTACCCAAACAACACATTCACAATTTTTTATGAGAAATGTGTAAGGCTACTAAGTGTCTCGAGGGCACCTTCTTTTTAGGTAC